>OZ025187.1:3837796-4110296 GCA_964019065.1 Catostylus mosaicus
TCTTCAACAGATATCAACGAATGCGCCACTGGCACAGACAACTGTCATGCAAATGCCATATGCATCAATTCTTTTGGAAACTTTTCCTGCGCATGCGGGAGCGGCTTTGCTGGGAATGGCTTGAACTGTACAGGTAAATCTAATAAAGTGTTGCATCAAAGTGATAGAAATCAGCTACAAATCTGGCAGAAAATGTGCAAATTTCTTTTTGAATCTAAAGCTTTTTCGCCATGAAAAAATACATTTCCCTAGTCTTCTTCTTCAAAATTGCAACATTCCCTGTAACTGAACAGCTACAATTTACAAATACCATAACAGGCTACTAAATGCACAATCTATCTGTAAATCAACATGAGAGAAAACAGTTCATTCCAAAATATATCAAGAGGGCGAATGTGTCTCGAGTCAGTTCAGCCTAATGAAGCTACAACAGTTTGAGGAAGGGAACTAGTGGGGCCTGGCCCTCCCACTTTTTTGCAAGTTATACCTTTCAAATGCAGCTCATCATCTATTGCCGTGGCAATCTTTTAGTATCAAAGCTTGGCCCCCTAATTTTTTGGTCCCGTCGAAGGCTCTTGTTATTGGAATTTTTGGTTATGCCACAAACAGATACCCAGTTGGACCTTACCCCTTTGCTAAGAACAGTCAGTTGAATTTGGTGCCATTATGATAGCATTCAGCATTGACGATTCAGAAAGATGGTTCTTCTTTATTCGGAGAGTTGAATATGTCTTCGATATTTGTTGTTTCATTTTGGTTTTCAGACATCGATGAATGCGCAACTGGAACAAACAACTGCAATGTCAAGAGTACATGTGCTAACACTGTTGGATCGTTCTCCTGCACCTGTAACAGTGGCTACGCTGGTGATGGGGTAACCTGTGCAGGTAATGACATCTTAAAATGCTTAAATTTGAAATATAATTGGGAGTCGATGAAAAAAGTAAATCAAGCTTTCTTCTGAGGGCAGGAGGGGCAATTGCATCATTCTCCGCTGGTGCGGGCGACCATTGGTAACGTAACATTTTTTTCTTGTTATATAAGGCGTAAAAAACCAATTTTGATGATGATAAAAAAATGACGATATTTAGATGTCCAATCAACGAGGAATAGTATCAAAAGTTTTTATCAGACAAAAGGTTGCTCTTTACCGCTTTTTACGAAAAATGTAAGAAAAAACAATACTTAATGGCGGGGTTCCCATGGGCCTGTTTTTATGTTGCAAATTTAATTAGATGCCTCTTTGCTCTCTTTGATATGCTGATGAGCAGTGATGAATATTGATTTACATGTATACATAGATATAGATAACTAATTTTGTCTTCGGCAGATGTCAATGAATGCACAACGGGAACACACAACTGTCATTCCTCAGCCTCATGCACAAACTCCATCGGGAGTTTTTCTTGCGCGTGTGACCCGAATTTTACTGGTAACGGCGTAAGTTGCTCAGGTGAGTTTTTTTCATATCTCTACAAATGAACTGTGAGGTTCTAGGCTATGGAAGTAAGTGTTCCTATATGATATTGACGATGCACTCAAAGTCTTGCGGTGTTTTAACCAAATCTAATGTAATTTTGGCTCCAAGCTCAAAAGTTCACGTTGCATCTATGGCATGGTAATGTTAGCTGTTAGAAATAAGCAGTTTATGCATAGAAGATAATCACTTCATACGTTTCCAAGCACACACGAATGCCCGTAATGGCATTAGAAGTGCTGGGCATCCGTCAATGGACGTTAAAGTCTTAATTGCAATTGCACTTTGAAAAATTGATATCATTCATCACTATAACCTTTTCAATTTCTTCTGGTTTTTACTAGCTTGCCATATCTGTCGGTTTCTATCGGTTTACTGGGCGCATTGTCAGAAATCTATATATTTTGGGTCAAACCAACATGAACCAATTTTCTTTTAAAATTCAAATACCGAATGTCTATGTGTACGTGTATGTAATTTGCAACAAACTTTTGTCTGCTACAGACATCAATGAGTGCATCAATGGAACACACAACTGCCATAAAAATGCGACATGTATCAATTTATATGGAGGATTTTCCTGTGCGTGCAACAATGGTTGGTCGGGCAATGGTTTTACTTGTTCAGGTAAAGTAAATTAATTCTTAATAGCGAATAAATGAATCTGCAATGTGCTTAGAGACATTAAACAGTGACATGAATTGAGTCCATGCAACATGTGACGTATATACGATAAGGTCCTCTTGCACGGTGAATATTTACATGGATCTTGAATTATGGGGCGACCCTACGTACAATTTAAGGATACTTGAAGAAATGCTTTAAATTGTAGCCACGTGTTATATAAATGGAGAACTGCAGCAGACAACAGTCAAGAACGCTACATTTTCAAAACATGTAATACTTAATCTCGGAGGGTCGGTGGTTATTATAAAAAGTATATGGTATATGGTATATGGTAGCAGGGACGTGAATGATAGGAATACAATTTCACAGATCATCGAAGACAGGAAGAAATATGGAATCATCATATGCATCAACTAGAAGCAATGTTATGAATCTAGCATCTTTATCAACTTCAATGCGCCTTTTTATTTTGTTTCCTTGCACTTTTCTTGTCAGTGACATGGAATTATGGGTTCCTTTTTACAAATAGGGACACGGAATTCAGTCTCCCATATTTTTAACAAAATGGCACGTCCCTAGCACCTTTACCCCTGAAGTTGCTCCCCCGCCAACTGCGACAAAACACGAACACGCAGATAAGCATGACTAAAATATTACCTGATTAATATAACGCAATCGCTACATCGGGAATGATTCTATCGCAGTCAAATAGCAGCTCGGACCAAACGGTTAACTTACCGGGGATACTTATTTATACTCTTTGGGTTAACATGCTATCAGACAGTGCATGCAGTTAATCTAATCATGCTATACTTTAACTGGTTACTTTCTTTCAAACAGATGTTAACGAATGTACCATTGGAACAGACAACTGCCATGTTACGCTGGCTACATGCACAAATACAGTTGGGTCATTTTCTTGTAATTGCAGAAGTGGCTACACTGGTAATGGGATAACCTGTACAGGTAAATAATTATTGCCTGAAAACGCTACAAGGATGGCTTGGCCCAACAGGGCAACGGGAAATTTCATTGGTTGCACCTATAGAAACCTATTTTAGTGCCCTAACAATTTGACTTTATCTCTAATAAGAATAACTTAACTAATAACAGGATAAAACAAGATAGTGAAATCAGTAATTTGCATTCGATTTAGTACCTGATCCATGACCGTAGTTGCTGATTTGAATATGAGAAAACTTGTGCACGAGATTGAATAAACGCCTTGACTTGATGGACCTGGTTGTGGCCTCGTGAGTTGCGAAGTAACTTGTTTTGATCAAGTTATTTCAGCACACTCGAGTGGGTACACGTACCCACCCTGGATCCCTCCCTGCTAATTTCGCCTTTTGCAATTCCTTGCACTATATGTTTCTGTAGTTCAAGAATTTTCCAAGTCAAATTCTCAGATAGGATATCTCATCATGGGTCCCATTTCGAAACAATTTCCCAATCCCTTTCTATCAACCACACCATCCCCATTGGCAGAGAGATCTATATGGTTCTAATCAGTAACACTAGCCTTGTTTTATTCATTGATAGTTGTGGTAGTCTCGATTGTAATTTGCTGCAAGTTATGCTTGGCAGCAGATGTTCCTTTGAGCCATAACGCTTTGTAAGGAGTGTCCTTAAGTTTCCATCACGTATAACAATTTATGTTTAGCAATCAATGAAAAAGAAGATGACCTTAATCGCATTAGAAGTTATTAGATCCATTGAGGATTCATGAAATTAATGTTTGGAATATGTTGTTCCATTAGACTAATAGGAGGGAAATTTCAATTATTTAAAAAAGAGAAAAAAGCCAAAGAAAAACCACTCAAAATCTAAGGAACAAGGGCAGCAACAGAACCGGCAAATGTAGAGGTGGTTGTTAACGGGAGGCCCGGAGCCTTGAGGGGCCTGCGAAAATTAAGGAATGTATCTTTGTTAGCTTTTGACTACCTTCAACAGCGGGGGGCAAATATATGCCCTAACCCTGGGGCCAGGCCAGTCACCTCTCGATGGCCCTGCCGATATAATTCCCTTTATTATCTTTTCTAACCAAAGAAGCAAAGTTGGTCGAGAAGCTAATTCTACACAAACATTAGCAAAACTTTCATAAGCCCAGCTAAAAAAAATCCATTTGCATGCACTTATTTTCCAAACGCGACCTAAAGTTTGAAGCAGTAATAAGTATCACAATGAAAAGCGACAATTAGGCTAGTAAGTGCTTGTCAATTAACATGTTCTTTGCAAGATGCCTTATGGCTTGTGCACGTCGAAGGTGACCTTGAGATTGACAATACTTACTTTTGTGATTTATTTACTAGGTAATTTTACAATTTTATGTATTTTCTCGATAGACGTCAATGAATGTATTCTTGGAACACACGACTGTCATTCGAACGCTACTTGCACCAACACAGTTGGGTCTTTTTCCTGCGCTTGCAAGCCTGGTTTCACCGGTAATGGAAAGACATGCAAAGGTATATTTCCCTAATTGATAATAATTTGTTCTGTCGATAATCAATTTACTCTTAGAGCCTCGGAGGACGTCCAGCATTTTCCCAAAGCAAGAGGACTCTCTAGGTTGGTTTAAAGTGACTTTACACAGGCCTATTTGCTTTAAATAAAACATTAGCATTCCAAATCACAAAACACCAACCCAAATCACAACAGATTAGAGGGAATATTTAATTGCAAAAGTCATAATGTCTAATAACTTTCAATGATGAAAAAGCATTCACCTCATTTCTAAAGTTGCAAACGAATCATAACCATTACTTGGCCTTTCATTCATATGAAAAGGTGAGGCAAAGTTGGACAGTTCTTCGCAGAAGAGACACTTCAACCTTCAAGCTTTTTGTTTTTATTGAAGAAGACTTATCCAATTGTGAGTCAGAAGAGCTGGCACTTTCCTACGGTGGGGCTATAGCCCCCTCTGCTCCCCTATCCCGATCCGAATATCATGATACATCTTAGCAAAATGTCTGTTATCTATTATTTCAGAAAACCTTTCGTATCGAAAGCCATCAAACCAGTCATCAACAAATATTGCATTAGGAGTAACCTTGGATGCCAGTTTGGCAAACGATGGTAATAGAGACGGCAGATGGCAAGTCTGTGCTTGGACAACCGGAATTGAAAATACATCTTGGTGGATGGTTGATATCGGCAGAGTAGCAGCGGTGAGACAAGTCATAATTAGAAGTGGTTCAACTTTTGAGCCATTGTTGATTAATCCCTTTAACATAGCGGTTGGCAATGATGATGCTGATGGTGGAGTGTCGAATCCAAGATGCGTAGATTCAGGTACTCTATCAAGTGGCGTGATCAAAACATTCAACTGCCCATCGGTCATGAATGGTCGATACGTTACTGTATTCATTGAAAGAGCTGACTTCTTGCAAGTCTGTGAACTTGAGGTGTATGACTGAGGCGAGAAGGCAAAACAACTGCGTAGAGAACAGTTTCCTAAGTTGCTTCAGATTTTATGTAAATATGGGTAAGATTTGCACTATGATTAGAGAGACACGACAGACATTTGTTGAAGATCTGTTAGAAAACTTTAATTAGACTAATCCCCACTACATTGGTTCTGTTCCTTCCCGGAAGAATAACAGTTGGGTATCAGGTTGTAATTAGGAACCCAGAACCATTAGTTATTCTTAATTGACTAGCTTTTATATGGATCGCGTAAATGTTTCCTTGCATTGTTACAGCAGAATTTGGAATTTGATACAAAGGTGAAAGACGCTTTAGTTTATTAGAGAGATTTACTTATGTTTTACTTAGAAACAAGAACATTTAGAAAATTTCAGTTTAGATGCAAAACGATCAAATCCAAAATTGAATTCATCTAGCCGATAAGTGATATTCTATATCATAAAATAATGTAAAAGCTGTTTAGGACCGAACCAAAGAGCCTGGCAGAGCCAGTTAGCATCCTGTACCAAACAGGTTATAATAGGTAATTAGCTAACTTTAGAAACAGATTTCCAAGAACTGATTCAGTTGACTTGGAGGACCATTGTCACCTGCCAGAGAGCTCAAAGTGGCGCAACAACCTGTTTGCTGTGTAGCACCCTTAAGACTTTTTAAAGCATTGTCAAAACATGTTCCCAGTGTCCATCGGTGTTTGCTTCTTATAGTTAGGTGCTTCATAACCAGGACCGTCGAGAGAAGGGGTAGGCGGGATTGGAGGTCCTGGGCCCAGTGCAATGAAATACCCCGGGGCCCGCACTGGCTCTCGACGGCCCTGTTCATAACAGGTGGCTGCGAAGTTTTAGTTGCTATATTGCTTGCATCACAGACACTATCTAAGACCCTTTTGAAAGAAACGGAAAGAGTAGCAAAAACCGTAGTAAGAATATCGAAATGCCGTGCAAACTCGACTGATTCAGGATTCTCGAAATGACGGGGTTTCGACCCTTCTTCAACTGTTATGAAGAGAGACATCATGCAAAAACAAGAGAAGTGAAAAAATAAGGCCAACTTTAGCCAGTAACATCGCTAAAAAGCAGACGTTAGATATTTAGAATACTTCTTTATCTTTGAACAGCTTGCTGTTTTGATTTATTAGGAAAGAGGACTGCTTGCAGCAAGCCAGACACGGCACGGCTTGCTTCTCGCAGTTCGTTGGGAAACTCATTGCTAATAATGGAAGAGACACATGTGGCACCCCTTTTCGCCGACCATGCCCTAAAGCAGAGTCCTACTATTGACCAATCTCAACTTTGTACCCCACCAAATCATCATAGCTTTGCCCCTGATCGAAATGGACCCCTTTTTAATTTCGAAGAAGGCCTTTTCTAAAAACTTGCTAGTCATTGGCCTGTTATTCGATGGGAGAAATCTATTGACAGCAAGTAAAAGAGAATGCAAGGGTAAATGCGTTATGTAGTTAGTCTGAGGTATTTTCACAGTACTATTTATTATTGTTTAGCATTTGACACATTAAATATATAAAGCACGAGTATTTATAGCTTTTAAGATTGCATTTGCAATTAAGTGGCAACTAAATTATTTTTCTCGAGCTTCGTTCTACTCAGCGTATCTTTTTGATCCAAAATCTATCATATTTAAGCAAAGAGAATTTGGCACATTGATCATCAATTTTTCGTTTTACACTCCTCTTAGTAATAACGCGTCTGGAATCGATGAAAATACGAATGGTACTAAATAAACAAAATAAATTCAGTGCGAAACAAATTTCATGGCGAAAAACGCATATGAAAAAAGAAATGCTCTACAATTTGCCAAAGTTCTTTCACGTTGTTCTTGCAATTTTCAAGTTCTGCAGCAAAATACAGTTATTGAGAAATATTAATGACGATAAAATGAAAATTTTCATTCATGATATGTTTAACTCTCAACACGACCTGTTAGACGAAGATAAAGCAAACAGGGATAGCATTTCCAGCCGTTTTGTCGTTGAAAGAGGTAACTTTTCATAGTTTTTGTCATATTGGCTTCTCCTCCAGAATTCCCTTACTGACCAAAGATGTGGAATTAGATAGCGGACTATCAAGCAATCGTCTCCGCTGTATTGCTAGTTCAGTAAGTTGCTTCGTTCTCCAGAGCTAAAGCAAAAATTTTCTGCCATCAATCAAGGACCTTCTGAGTCTAAATCAAATACATTAAATTCTATAAGTGAAATTTGATCTAGAAAGTAAAGAAAGAATGAATAGTTTAAATTAAAGTCGAAATTCCTGCAGCCTCTCCTGAACTGGATTATTGATATTTTAATATTCACTTTGTTTGGAATGCACTCAATAGTTTGAATTCAGGGCAGTACACGTTCAACGTATTCCTCATAGAGAGGTGGAAAGGAAGTAAATGACTCTTTGTATTTAAGCACGTCAGGATACTTTGGAAGAAGGGTTTGCAAATCAAATTTCAATCTAACCCGCTCATCATATTTGAAAGCTACGGTGTCCTGACAATGTCCGTGTTGCAGGTAGCAAGGAAACGTATCCCAAATTACACAGAAAATATTGTTGTTTAAAGAAGTTCGGCAAAAGTAAAAGAAAGAGAACAAACACTGCTAGCAGCATTCATGAGATCTGCAATCAAAACCTGCAAGCTGTATGCAAATGAAATTCACGATTTTACTTCTTGGCTGTCTTCTCTATTGTTATTGATAATCATTGTAATACATTGCACGTTTTTAAATAATCCGTTCATAACTTCAATCGTGCGACCTGCACCAAGTTAATCAATATGGTTTGGATTGTTCAATAATCATACCCGCCAGATTTCTAACATTTGCTTATTGTAAATATTTAATAGAATGGTTCATATTGATAATATTCAGTATCAATAAGGCAAATTTTCTGTATGTAGTAGGCCCGGTATAGTCTATTAAATAATCCAGTAGAAGCCGCTTGTTTTGAAGTATTGGTATGTTGACTTTTTATTGTTCTACATGAAAAGACAAGAGGAGAAGTTGATGGGCAAACAGAAGACGAAGGACTGCATATAAAGATAAAAAAAACATAAGGTAAGGTAATCATCCGTGAGATAATTTGGTATCTTTCCTTCTTTAGAGTGTGGCTAGTGACATTGGAGGCAACCTATTTACTGACCTCTTATCTTGTAGCATTCCTGAATTTACACAAAGCCTAGCCCTAACTCGAATTCTGGGCCATGCTGTACAAAATCAGCAACTCCAAGTTAATTTTTTGATAATGCATTCACCATATCACGTTATCTATCCTTAAAATTAGCGCAATGAGCTTGGCTCGTTACGTGCTGAAGGCTGGAAGTGAAATTGTGATGGAATCGATTAATTGCAATAGGCTTGCAAATAGTCTGATAATTTTAATTATTTTTCAATATATTTGTACTATCCTTATGAAATATATCAGCAAAATTGGACTGGGAATCTATTGAATCTGTATCATTCCGTGTATTAGACTATGGGTAGGTTTTATTCACTTTAAAAAGCAACCTTTCAAAGGTATAAAACACTGGCTGCAAGAGTGCCCGTCATTGTCAAAGAACGTCTGTATTCTCTTTTGTTGGTTTTCCGACCTGTTGCCACTCCTTTTTTTTGCATTCTTTTGAAGATATTTTGTGAATCTTCAGCTAGGTGGACAAGCAACAGGTATCGAGTAAAGAAAGGCCACAATTCGCTTACTTT
This sequence comes from Catostylus mosaicus, assembly GCA_964019065.1. Lineage (NCBI taxonomy): Eukaryota > Metazoa > Cnidaria > Scyphozoa > Rhizostomeae > Catostylidae > Catostylus > Catostylus mosaicus. Next base: position 3,847,027 of record OZ025187.1, read on the forward strand.
TACTGAACACGTCTGGTGTAAATCCAATTCTAGACTTGGATTTTTTAAACAGATTAAAAAATTTATTAACAACGCTAACAAATTAGCACAATTTACAATTCTACCGACATGTTCAAGATTGTATTTGAAGCGGCTATGAAGTGAAATTTTCGGTTATCATTTTTGACACAAAGGTACTAGACTTGATGCGCTTTTCATTTTTGTTCCATTTTCGTGGCGATACTCGAAGCAGAAGAAGTTTGAATTTAATGTCGAAGATGCGCTCTATGACAAATTTTACTTGTGAAAACAACAGCATAGTGGAGTGACGTCATTCTCCTTAGCTTGTAATTAAAGCTGCTATTAGAGGGTCCCTTTAACACGGCAATCCTCCTTATAAGAAATACATGTAAAATGTGCAATACGGAATATAGATTTATTGGCAACTGTTAAACTTCTCGGGTTTTCCGTAGGAAAAGGTTGAAGATTTATCAGTTCTTCGTCATGAAACTTTAATATGAACAACAACGGATTATTACTTATCAACGAAAGCATACCATAAACTTTAACTCACGAACTTGTCGACTTTACTGCAGATGTTTGAAGGTGTTTTGGTCTTACTAATCAACTTCTCGACTTTTGACTTTCGACACGGCGCCTCTCTTTTCCACTTCGACTGGACGACACAACTTTGAGCGGCGACAGAGTTGTATTTATAGCGGCTGACCCTTCAAGACTGACTCTGCCCTAAAATTGGCACGCTAGTTAAACGTCTAGTTGATAAGATTGAAATAATGTCAAACTGACATAGCAGTGAAATTAAAATGAACCAATCAAACAATAAGCTGAAGTCCTAAAAGAAAACCACAACAAAGATATAAGAAAACTAAAAAATAAGCAGCTAGCCACAATTGAACTGCTCACACTGTTCACGTGATCTGGTAACGTGAACGACGTCTCAATTGCATCGCACAGCATAGTTCACACAGCAGAGTTGTTATTACCTTAAGGTCTTGCTATAACTGCAGTAGTAGAAGGCTCTACCCTCTATGCAGATCTCCCTGGCTTCTGTTAACCTTGCATAATCCATGGTGACTCTTTATGCTCAAAGCTCTTCATACTTTAGTTAATGGTAGGATGTGAAACAAACATGATCATAAACGCTGATCACAAACGTGCGAAATACAAACCGCTCATTTCTAGACTTGCCTCTAGCTACAACTCGGATGAATTTGTAAATCTTTCTATTGGCTCACGTGCATTTTTGGTCCTTCCTCTTAGTTTTTTTAAAAATGAGTAATGATCTAAGTTCCGACAAAAACATCTACACTTTACTCCATAGTTATACGCACAACTTACTTAATATTTTGCTGCAGAAACAACGAGTGGATTAACCCTGATATTCATTTATATTAGAATTGCTTAACTATTACTTCTATTTTCTATCATCTTTATTATTGTAAGTAGGCATGCTAGTACAACCAACCTATATAGTTAGCAAATGATGGCTGATTATGTACGTATCAAGCATGATAACGTATAAACCATATCAAAATTCTCGTTCACAGCTTGATGGTGTTTGTGATTTGCTGCTGTTAAAATCTTGGCCACAGAACTCACAATGACGTGCTTGGAATACATGATAGGGATATCGTATCCAGTGAACATTATATTCTGCATGATCAACATTGCCTGTGCCATGGTTTCTATAGTGGGAAACTCATTGACTATTTGGGTAATAGCAAAGAAACATCACTTACATGTGCCAAGAAATTTGCTGCTTGCTGCATTATCAATGAGCGACTTAGTAGCGGGGCTTATCTCTCAGCCAGTCTACGGTATATACTTGTCCTTTGGATATAAAGCAAGCAACTGCATCGTAGAAAAAGGACTTGTTTTCATTTCTGCAACAAGTTGCACATCGAGCCTTCTTTTGGTTACTGCTATTGCAAGAGACCGTTGGTTGCACGTGGCAAAATCACATGAGTACAATATGTATACAAGTAAACGCCAGGTAGGTTTCAGCTTTTGCCAAGAAATTAAACCTCTTAACTGGGTTAGTTCGACTAGGGAGAACTATTCCTATATGCCAGGTGTTGAAGTACAAAATCCAGATTGTAAAAAGCTTATTGAATGCTATTGCGTGGTTTTATAACAATTCAAATATTGGGTTGCTATGGTAGATGTGTAAAAGAAGATCTCCTTTGTTTCTATTTCAATGCTTCTTTTAAAAGATAATTTTGACCAAATTACAAAACTAAGTTCATTCATATCAATCAACGATGATGATGATGACGATGATGATGATGATGATGATGATGATAGTGATGATGATGATGTGATGGTGATGATGATGATATCATGATGATGATGATGATGATGATAATGATTATGATGATGATGTTGATGATGATGATGATGATGATGATGACGATGATGATGATGATGATGATGATGATGATAATGATTATGATGATGATGATGATGGTGATGATGATATGATGATGATGATGAAGATGATTATGATGATGATAATTATAATGATGATGATGATGATGATGATGATGATGATATTATGATGATAATGATTATGATGATGATGTTGATGATGATGATGATGATGATAGTGATGATGATGTTGTGATGGTGATGATGATGATATCATGATGATGATGATGATGATGATAATGATTATGATGATGATGATGATGGTGATGATGATATCATGATGATGATGAAGATGATGATGATGATGATGATTATAATGATGATGATGATGATGATGATGATGATGATTATGATGATGATTATGATGATGATGATGATGACCACAATGATAATTATCACAACATTAATTGACAAACAACTCCTCTTTTCAGGTTTTCATGATTACCATAGGCTCCTGGGTTTTTAGTCTCACAATGGCTAGTGCTTTCATGATTTCATTGTCAGATTCATTAGATGTTGGCTTCATCGTTTTTCCTTTCGTTCAAACTGCTACATTCACGTACATGGTGATCAAATACGCTCATATTCGAAAAATAATCGCTGCTCATCGAGAGCGTATGAGAGAAATGATTTCAGCACAAGACCAACCGGCTAGAGGGCTTGCAATGAATATTCAGGTACAACGATCCAAAAATTCAACATTTTTGATGATTTTGTCATTGTTTATCGCCGTTTGGTTTCCATTTACGACAATTCTCATCATGAGAACAATTTTCAACGCATTTGGCAAAACTCCTGGCTCTTGGTTGCCGTACGGTTTCGTCTGGTCAGGTATTCTAACGTTTGTAAATGGTGCCATTAACCCTTTGATATACGCAATCAGGTACAAGGAGATTGGCACCGAAATGAAGATCCAAGCAAGAAAAATGTTATGCAAAGTTCACTTTAGCTCAAGAGTTGGGGACAGTAATTAAAAGGCCAATGTTCATAAAGTTTGAACATATTTTTGCATCATATTCTTAATGGATTTTCTTGTGTCACATATCTTGCAATATGCGACAAATAAGATTACAGAGGCAGAAGAAATGCAATTAGAATATGTAAATATCAATTGCAAAATTTTTGGACCACCAATACGAGATCAAAAAGGCGAAAAGGCTCTTCTTAGTCCTTCTTTTCATGTTGAGTGTCCTTACATCTACTTCAACCACGAGAACATACTTTTTTTTATGCAGCTGTTAGAAATGATCATTTACGTGGAAGAGGGGAGGAAAGGGGCTTAGATTATCTCTTATTGTACAGGTCCAACAATTTTGCAAGGGATTAAAGTCTTTGAAATCTAATCAATTGCAGCACTGTTGTTTTTGGTTAACTTGTAATCTGTAAATGATTTCCATAGGAAAGGGGAAAGCATATTATGGTGTATTAAGATTATATTAGGTATGCTTTTAATGTTTACAAATTATTGTTCCAAAAATAAATAATATAAAAAACATATTTACGTATGACGTAAAACGTCAGCGTCTTAGTGGTTTATTCAAGTAGCAGGGAGATAGCGATTTGAAATGTAATACAACAATTGATTTTTCACTTTGTCAAAATAGCTAGTACTTTTATTCATGGATACTTGGACCATCATTCTGATGTTGATTCATCGACAATCAGGAAAACAGTGGGGACACTAGAGGCATTTTGCCCTTACGCGCACAGACAAAACTACGATAGTTTCAATGAAAAAGTGAGTTTCCTTTTTTTTGACCTGATTGTCAGTCATCTAGGATAAAAGCTGATCTTTGGCTCAAGACTTACTTTCACATTCACTGCAAACTTTCAGTTTTTTGATGTTTAATCTTTGGATGGAAACCATGCCCTCTAGGTAGAAGTACCCAAACAAGGTTATACCTACTAAGAGCATAATTGTTTAAGGGAAATAGCATTCTCAATGGTATCAACTATTTGGGGAGTTTGAAGTGATTGAGCCCTTTTGAGCACTGTGATACTGCTTTGGAAAAGTTTGGTCAAATCTTTACTGCGCTTAATTTGCAAGACAGTATGTGACCATTAAACTAAGCATGATAATGACCTACCCCTAACCTACATTGTACAGGAATCTGCATTGCCAGATTTTCAGAAAAGTGCAAGGGGGTTAATAACCCTCCCCAAACAACTCCCAAGCCCCGCTACTGCGTCGGTGTTTCCGTCTGTCAAAGCTCTTCGATTTGCATTCCGTTTGAGCCAGGCACCGTGCAGCCATTGGGCTAGCAGGGGCTATAGACCCTTCACTTTTTTCAAAGATTGCCTTATAAGCTATTACAATTATGGGATTTTCAACTGAAATATTTTCTGCACTGAACTGTTGAATATAAACAAGGACGTAAAGAAGCACTGTCTTTTTTGAAAGGCGAATTTTTCGACCTTCTAGGGGGCGTGGTATTAATAAATTTTCCCACCACCACCACCACAGCAGCTCGATCAGCCCCTCCACTTTGAGGCGCTGCGCGGTCCCTGGTTTGAGCTCGTTGAGAATAGTTTGGGTGATATAAATAAACTTCATAAAAAGATTAGTCGGTAGAATTTTCGTCCTCGATTATCCGAATTTTGGCATATCCGAACGGCCAAACAAAAAAGTAGTTAAACTTTTCGGATAAGGGACAGTGCAAAATATACTTTAAAACATGGCAAGTGGAAGAAGAAAATACTCCAGAAAAATCTGCTGACCCTGTTTCAATCTTTCACCCAAAAACCTATTGCCCTGTCATTCTTTGTTTAACAGGACAGATCGCATCATTATCACATTTCTAAAATACATGCTATACCTGTAATACTCCGTCAGCTTGGTGGTTGATTTGCAGTTTGGCTCAAAACCCAAAAAACTAATTTATTTCAAAATTCATGTTGTGTTCATGAAAAAGTTATTGCCCGCATTTACTAGCACAGTTAATGTGTCAACCCTGTTCTTTGAAGTTACAATAAAAATTAGTGACCTTGTTACATTTTCTACTGGCCAAATGAAATACAAGTTACACCCTAACTAATCGAGGATGTACTGTTAAAATGGAGAATTGGCGATATTTATTTTTGAAACATCGATGAATAACGTCATGCAAAAATGTTGTTATTGTTGTTGTTGCTGTTGTTGTTGTTGTTGATTTGCCAAAGCCAGTCAAAGGCGTTGCACAAAATGGATGGGAGAAGTTGTAAATGCGAACATTACGTAAGAAGATGCTTGATGGTGACTCCATGCTGTGGAAAAACCTATCCATGTAGATTATGCCACGATAGTTATGAAAACCATGAGGTAAATCGATTCGCGGTCGAGGCATTGGAATGCACTCAATGCTTGAAAAGGCAGCCTGTTGCAACTCACTGCAACAACTGTGGTATTATGTTCGGCAGATATTCGTGTACAATTTGCAGGATGTTCGATGATAAAGAGTGCGGTCAATTTCACTGTAATGATTGTGGTATTTGTCGCAAAGGTGGAGAAGATAATTTCTTTCATTGCCAATCTTGTGGCATTTGTTTGACAAAAAACATAAAGGACACTCACAAATGCAGACAAGAAAGTGGCAGGGACGTGTGTCCTGTTTGTTTTGAAAGCATTCACACGTCGACGGAGTCATCTATTGCGCCAAGTTGTAGTCACTTGATACACATGAAGTGCCATCGACTTATCATGGAGTATGGTCACCGCCGTTGTCCTTATTGCAACCAAGAATATCAAGCGCTCTAATTGCTCAATGATAAATAGGCCTATATCTTTATAATCTTGAAAGCTGGTGGTTATTAGAATGCTGATTGGTGATATTTAGAAGCTTTAAAATGCTTATGGCATTGCTTTGTAGTTTGCACATAAACATTCTTTGCTGTTGCTTTTTTAAACATATTGTAAATATGGCATATTCACAGTTCTTTCTTTTATTATGTAAAGTACTGCTGAGACATGAGAAAAATGTATCTACATCAGCAGTGCATTCCATGAACTTAGACCAAAAGATCCTTCAGCATTTGTTGTGGAAACTTATGAAAAATACTTTCAGCGAGCATATTCAAGAAATAAACATTGTAACTTTGTAGAAGATCAAAATTTTAGCCTTGTTTCAGAAACTACTCCTATTCTATGAAATATCAGACCAAATCCCCCAGAGCACTGTAAGCATGCAGATTGCAATGAATGCACCTATGAACAACAGCCATGGAAGTCATGTTTACACTGTTAGATCAGAAAATGGTTGAAAGGTAATTGTGCAATTTCAATTAGTGGTAACATCCATGTGATCATTGTAGGCTCCACAAATAACATTTCAGCAGGAAAATCATGACTTCCTGTTAACATATTTTGGTATTCCTTTCTTTTTATCATGACAAAATGACTTTAATAACTGATACACAGCATAGTCAAGACATAAACATTGCAACTTGAATCAAAACTAGGTCATTGTTTACATTAGAATATAACTTGCTACTCATACTAACTGGTTAGTTCATGTAATTTGCACACCGAACGTTTCCTAAAAGCAACCAACTTATGGTCTCATACATCAGATGATTTGGTTACACCATAAAGAGTAAGAAGATTGGCAAATGTCCAAAAAGAAGCCTTCAAATTGTCAGAAAGATCTTGTGCATGCAAGCATTATGTTACATGTTTTTAGACAAATTTTGTTGACAAGAAATTTTACAGAGATGTTGCCAGATACATCATAATGCATATATATTAGAACTCTGAAATCAACCGAACTTCCTGTGAAAATTATGAGCTTAATTGTCTATAATGCTTTTTCAGCAAATGTCACTCAGTTTTACTTTGTTTAAAGAAGAAAGGCAGCTGCAACTTTTCCTTGTAAATTTTTAGGTCAGTCATGTATTTTAGAACATTTCATATTGCACTCTATTTTTTAAAATTGTGTAGATTTTATGAAACATTCAGCTACAAAGTATTGGTTGTTTAAACTGAATTGCTTTAGAACTTTTAAGTCCGGTTCTCAGAATTCAATGTAAAGCTATGCATTATAACATTATTACCAGTGCCAAACTATTAAATATCTGACCTTGAAGCTTTGTGTGTCAGTATCTGCCTTAAGGCTCTAACAGGCAACTTTCTCTGAAAACTCTCATGATCTGAAAACTAGAAAAAGGTTTGTAGTTTAGACACATGTCCATAAAAGTAGTTCTAGATATTTGAAAAGTTGAATCACTACATGTATAAAATCCTAACCCCATTGGACTGTATCAACTCATAAGATAATGTCACCATTTAGGGATTGTGACTCAGCAAATGAATGGAGTAATGATTAGGACACACTTTTTACCAAAGATTTTACTATCACAACCCTTATCACACTAACCAATCAGCTTTGGTCCACTCATGTCAGTTAAGCCTGCCAGGGCTGCGGGGTTGTGACTCCCAAGTAAACTGAATTATGGATGGCAAACATATGATACTCAGTGCATCTTTTTGTTTTGTAAAAGTGTTTGTATATATCACTTCTTACATCACAGAGCATTTCAGATCATTATCAGGTTTGCAATTTATTTCATGATAGCATGCACAATCTACAAAGAAAAAGGAAAATTATAAATAATTAATATAACCCACAAACTGCTGTTACAAGCGTCAAATTCTATCAGCCTCAAATTAATTTTCAAGTTATGGGCAAAAATCTAAAAGAAGCCAAAGCTCCCTGATGGGACTTTTAAGTCCCAACTGTCTTGTACATTTTTGACATAAACTTGAAGAATTCAAATAAAAATAAATTGTATAATTAGAAAACTTCACCTAGTCCGAACGGGAGTGTGACCTAGTCTTCTTTGAAAACAAGTTTGACTTTGCCCGCCAAAATAGATTTTCGCTCCTCCGTTTCAGATGGCAGATTGCGTAGACTCGACAATCACGTTCTGGTTTTACAGCGGCTCTATCATAATGATGTTGATGATGAAATATTATTTTATCTATTAATTATTTTTAAGCGAAAACCTGTGTTATTAAAGATGTTCGCTATTCTGGGGTTAGTGGGATAAGCTACATGGCACGGGTGTTAATTTCTAGTCTACATACAATCGTATTGTCAATAGAGTTCCTTCATGCTTCTACATTGGGCACGGCTAAAAAACCTTTCACCTATTTCCTCCTGCTCACTTTCTCAAAAGAAGACTCTGATTTTCGTTTTTGTTTTCACACTATCTTAGATAATTAGGCTTTCAAGTACTCAGCTACTACACCTTTTTTTAACCAAAGGGGCGTCAATAGAAAAAAATTTTGAGTTAGACCTATCAATCATCATTGATTTCGTAATTTCTAGGAACCAATGAGTTTGCCAGTGAGTTGAGCAGTGAGCTAAGTGAAAAGCAGCTTCATCACCCTTAAGAGGTGTAACATGCCCCTATACCCTTGTAGCGCCGCTTCTGATAACGGCCCTTTAAGCAGTAGGTATGATATTATACAAAAAATTTGTTGAAAGTTTTGATTATTTTACTGATTAACAATGGTTTCTTTACATTTGTAAAGCAAAGTTTTAAAATCAAATGAAATACACTTTCACAGGCAGCCTATAAATCCAAAATACATTTGTAAAATTTACAAGAAAATTAGCCTCCAAAATTGATTGTACAAAATAAGCTTACGAATCTATTTGACATAATGTTAAAAAAATTAAATAGATGATTAAAAGATTGAAATTATGCTACCTTCTTCGCAAATTACTGGCGTTTCTTTTTAAACCCTCTTCCGCCAATAAGCATTTGTAAAATGCGATAAGTTGTGAAGTGCATAACAGATAACTCAGAAAGACTTATTTCTTTCAAGAAGTACCTGCCTTATAGCTTTTGCAAAATGGTCCCAAATCAAGGGGTAAAAATCTAATAAAGCCTCTCTAGTAAGCAGCCCCCATTACAACCCTTGGCTATACAAAAGCTTTTAGAAAGCAAACAACTTTGTCTGAGAGGTAAAATATTAAATGGCAAGCAATCTTTCGATCGAGGCTGTTATGAACACGTCTTAATCCAGAGCACCAAAGCAACTCGAGAGCTGAAATGCCAATGCAGGTAGGATCGAGGGCATTAAATTCAAATATTATATTAGATTTGATTGAAAGCTTCTCCAAACAACTTCTTCATAGTTAGGGAAACGAACTAGTTTGTCTTTGGACCAGCTCAGCGAATTCGTTTCTATATTGTACTGCATTCTTAGCTTGCTAATTGGACACATCTAAAATATCAGCGAACGTCAGCCATGAATCCCTTAAATATTTCATCGCAGCTTTTGCAAATAATAGTCCTTTTGTGATGGCATTATTCTCACTTCTACATACATGTGCAATGAATTTTAAGTAAGGTGCATGCATGTATTACCAGAAACTGTATAGGCTGTGTGAGCAATAGGGCTTATTTGCCTAAAGTAAAAAAAGATCCAATAATCGCTCTTATTTGGACATTTGTAGGAATCATTGGGACTCTTCTACCGAAGAATTCATTGGCAACATAACGTTTTGCTATGCTAATGAACGTGCAGCCATCCTGGTTCTAATGTCGAGAGTGTTCTTGGAAACAACATCTTTTACGACAAGAAACTTCATAAAGAGCTCTTGTCAGTAACGTGTAAATGTTTTGAAACACTTCAAAGCCCTTATTCCGTCGGATTTTTGGTCTTGCTAGCCTAGCAACTTATTCTCGAATGGCAAAGAATGAATACATTTAACAACTTTATTCAATGTCACACACTTGAAAAATTTATATAGAGTCATTTAAGATTAAAGTTATTATTAGCAATGACCTGTCATGGCTGGTCAAGATGTCAAGAAGTCAAAGAAAGCAACTTAAAAACGAATGATGCCTGGGCTGTGCCTGGTTACTACACATATTGATACATTTGGACATAGCCAGATCAAAAGCATGGCAAGGTTGACTAATCACCACATTTAGCACCATTAAGCTAGGAAAGTAACTATGCTATCGGCTATTACTGTGCTCTTAAGGTGCAAATGAGAAGTCAGAAGCACCTGCAGCATGCATTAATTCAACTAAGAGTTATCAGCTGAGCTATCAGTTATCAATTCATGTAATTCAGTCCTGTATGACTTTCACTGTTGACTATCTTGGCCAATTACTTTTTTCCAGCACTAACATTTTACTTGAAGCCTTTAAATGTGAAGGATGGTTGACGCAGTCAAACACAAATAATAAAAATTTAATGTTCCAAGGGACTAAGACAATTGGACTGAAACCTAGTATAAATTCCACTCTATTTCACATCAAACAATTACTTGTGGACGATAGAAGCAGCCTCAAAAACGTCTATCAAATTTTATTAGCCAAAATGATGCTATATTGCAAAGCATATTAAAAAGCATCTAAGTAAATCATGTTTGTAGTAAACGAGCTAAATGAGACTCTAAAACATGTGACTTTTATGTCAATCAACCTTAGATTTTGATGGGAAAAGACGAAGGGAGTTAAGAAAAGCTCTCAATCAACAGCCTCCGATTCTATTATTTTTGTCCACCAAACTGCCAGTTAAAGTTACATTTTGTAGAGTCTTATTAACCATACAAAAAGCATCTCTATTGACTTCAGATTTGACCAGCCATTTTGTCAGATCATTCTCAATCACTACGTTGCATTTAGAAACCTAAATTATTAAAATAATTACCATTCGATTTAACAAATATAACTCTCGCTTTATCGCTAAACTGCTCATGTTATATACAAAATTGCAAATGGCCCAGTCACGCACACCATTACATTGAGTAAATGTGGATTATCGGCAAATCATCATATTCTTCACAAGAAGTTATAGGAGAAGGATATCATAGTCACTATGTCTGTATAGGCGAAATAAACTATCCTACATAGGACAACCATCGTTCAGTGTTATCCCTTTTATTGTATATAGAATTTTCTTTTATCTTTTATTTCCTTGTATCTGTTATTCTCTTGTATTTCTTTTAACTATTCAAATCAATGTTTTCTATTCATGTATTCTTAATGATCCGTGCCAATAAAAATGTCATGTCTAGTGCAGCATCATGGTTGTAACAACAATTGTTATACTCATTTTTTTTAAGCACTATCACTCACTATCACAGCTGATGGCAAACTACAAACAGAAACGTTGATTTCAGAATCATGATATGTCACCTAACGACCCTTTGTTTTTGGTGTAACGTGAATGAACCATTCAACAGTGATGTTATACTCTACATTTTATCGTTCAATTTTACCTGGTTTTGGAGGTACAATTGGCGGGGGAGTACCAGGAGGTGGAAGATCAAACTGACTGAATCCATCTAATGGAGTTGCTAATGGAGTTCTCGGTGGCCGTGGGGGTACTGGAGGTGCATTATCAACAACTGTTGGTACATTGTTGGAAATTGGTGGTACAGGAGGCGGCATCTTGGACCTCCTCGATGGAGTGGGTGGCGGGGTTGCCTCAGGTGACGTTGATTTCAAGGATGGTGTTCTTGCCGGACGTGGAGGCAGCACAGGTGGCCTCTGCAACTCTCCATCGTCATATGCTAGTACCCTCTGATGTGGCAGGTGAGATTTGTCAACTGATGGCTTTCGTGGTGGTACTTTCGGTGGTGGCGGTACTTCTTCCTCTGGTCTCTCGTGTATAGGTTCAGGGCTGCCCATGAACAGCAAACTCTTATCCAAACTTCCGCCATTAGACAGACTTTCCTCGCTTTCAGAAATATCAGACAAAGATAAAGACGCGGCAGTTCGCCGGGACGGAGTCGACAGATTCTCGAACGAATCTGAACTCGTCGATGATAAAGAAATTTTTCTGTTGTTTGTACTTGACTTTGATGACTTTATTCCTGGCGATTTCAGTGAAACTTCGCTATTTCTTGGCTGAAATTCAGATATCAAGCATGAAATTTAACGATTTTTGCATCTATTGATCCACAATTTGGAACTAACCAATGACGATTTCAAAAGGCAACGGAGGAGGAAATGAGGATGAAAGAGTAAAAATCTTTCGTATCGAGGAGCTGCAGCATGGAGCCAGTCGGGCTTTAAATCCAAACTGCCCCATTACCAGCTACTCTCTAATCAATATAAGCAGCGTTTTTGAACAATCAAAGAGCTTGATTATTCAGTTAAAGTTTAATCACAAGTTTGACATTAAATTCTAGAAAATTCTCTCCTATATCTAGAAGCTTGAGAAATAAGAGAATCATTACCAAATGGTAATCCCAGGCAAATTTAAAGTGAAATGACAAAAACCAGTTTCTTACAAATTTCGGAGTTTGTTTTGCACCTCTTGGTTCGATCAGCAGTGAACCATCATACAGTATATCATTTATTTCTTTCTCTGACATTTCGCCGTAAGGATTTAAGTCTTCGAAAAATGCCTGCAATAGCAAATAAGAATTGTATGCAAGGAGATACGAGACATGGAATAAATTTGTCAAAGGAAAAAAGGCAGTGGTCTTGTTTTAAAGTTCTACTGATTGGCATTTAAAATGAGGTGCTTGCACTATCCTACATATACCATTTAAAGTCAATGTTTATTGCTATCATGCCGTTCATTTATTGTTAACTCAACTGTTAACTGTCATAATAAAATAGTAATGAGATTTCTCTGTGATTCGTCGTCGTAATCTTTGGGTTATTAAGCTCTTGAGTACGCCTTTATCAGAATCTGAACGAAGTGTTTCTGACCGGGTGTAATGAGTAAAGCTTCTTGAGAAGGTTTTTGACTGTTTTTCAATCAAGTTGGCAAATACTGCACTCTAAATATTGTCAATGAGAGCGAAAGTGAAAACGCAAACAAACCCTGATGGTTGCCTCTATTTGTAAATTATATGGCTGATTCTGGTATTGCTGAATTTCGCCGGTTATGTCAGCAACCATGCGTCTAAACAAAGGGAAAATTCATCACAAGTCATCATCGAATTACGCATAATAGACATACCAAGATTATGATATGATGTTTGAAAATTAGCGATGGTGGGTGAAGCAATTTTACTTGTAGAGACAAATCGATTGCTAAAAAAGCAAATTTTCAAGTAAACGCGTAGTTTTCCAACTCGGGGCGAGTTGAAATTATAGCACTGCATTGTAGGATATTTACTACTGCAGTGTGGGATATGCTGCATGTTTCAATTGGCACCATTTTGCTAGATGGGTAGCAGACATGTGTACCTTTTTCAATCCTGGTGGACAATTTTATTGAAAGGTCCTTCAATTAAAAATTAAAATTACTCTTTAAAATCAGGTCTTTCGGAGTATTAGTATTAATTAAGAATGGCTTTGCAAGATATAGTGAATATAAGTTAAAATATGAGAGATAAATATAAATACAAATGATGAAATATATATACCTTTTAGTAAAGTTAATTATCCGCTCCTCTCTATTTGGTATAAAATCTGGATTTCCCTCTTCAATTTTTAGAATATTTGTCAAATACATACCTGAGAAGATGGAACATCAGTAAAATGATATGACAGAATAAACCACTAGAGAAGTGTAAGGACGTACCACAAATGAGGTAGGCAGTAAATGTAGAAACAAACAGCAACTAACGAGTTTCGTTAAAATAATAAAACTAAATATAAAGCAGTGACTGAGTAAAATATTGAAGTTTCCTTCCAGTTGCTGCATGCAAAATATTGGAATACTTATCAGTTAAAAATTTCATAGGACAACAATGAGCAATCACTATATCCCTTTGCTATGGCAAAACAGTCGCCTTCTCGCAGCACTCCTAGCGTCGGATATGCTAGAGTTCGCAGTGTATTGTAAGGCTTTTTTAAGCAAGAATAAAGCGTCGATTTTAATGCATTGATAAGATACTGACAGCTACTGAATGGGAGTCCTACACATTTGTAATGTTACTGTAATGCACGACAAAATATTATCTGTCGGAACAGGAAAGAAAACTTGGAAAACTTACCCAAAAATGGCACGCAGGGTGGATTTATTGATCTTAGCTTCTCTACATACTTTTTACTATGTGTATCAGCAAGCTCCTTAGCTTCGTCTAATGCTTGGATTCTTTTTGGATGTATTTCCTTTAAACAAAGTTATATATGAAGTACTATCATTACAAAAGATTTTCAGTGGTATTTACGATCAGCAGCGGGAACTCAAAATATTGGGTGGGGGTGGGGTGGAACAAATTCTTTTTGGATTTTTGGAAAAACTCGTGGGCCATCTTTCTAGAAAGTGAAGGGGGTCCATTCCTCCTCCATGGCTCCGCCCATGTTCAAGGCTCCTATGGCAGTGAATTCTTGCTCACTAGAACAGATCCTTAACATAACTAATTGCATTTGCATGTTATAGAAAAATTGTGGGAAAGCTATTTTATAAATTTTGATCAAGACAGACTTTTAACGATATACATATATTTAAAGTGGTCTCGAAAAAAGGAAGAACATTTAACTATATGGGTCTCTTTTCAAAAGGTCTTTAAGCCAAGACAGTTTTTAATGATTCCAAACTTAACCTATGTGAAACAAAAACCGATGGTACGCTCTTGCGAAATGGTCTCTCGATACAGCTAAATGATACTCAAAAAGAGTAAAGCAACATCAAAGCTAAAGAGCTGCTTACAGCAAATGTGAGATGAAGCCTGAAGATTGGTGCTGAATTGAGGGCGCTGACAACCTCCATCATACCATTGAAATTATTCAAATCTTGGAAAACCTTGAGTAGAAATATTTCTATTATGATTTTTGAATAAGAACTCATTAAAAAAAAGGGAAGAAAAAAAGCGTTATAATAAACGCTAATATGAGACCAATGTCTTTATTGTCAGATGAAGGAGATGAGCATATCATGAGAGGAAGAGTCAGTCCATTGGTGAAACCTTCAACTGGCCATGGTTCCAAGGTAGTACCTAATGGGCTAAAAATTGCCAGTTCTTTAATTGGCTTCGAATTAAATCCTGGAAAGTGAGGGCGGGCAACTGTAGGCTTTGTCGACGTCATATCCTAGATCGAGGCATTTCATTTGAATACAGTGAAGCTGAATTCAGTATAATCGGACAAATGGGACTATTGGTAAGTAGGACTCTTAATTATTCCGTGGATTTTCTTACATGCTAGAATTGCAAAGTGGGAAAGAATTTGTCAGGCCCGGTGAAAGTCTCGAAGGTCAAGTTGTCAGAAGTTGTTTATAAAAGATCAGAAAAGCATCTCCTTTATTTTAAATTTACTTGAGACGTTTGCATTTTAAAATAAAGATCATGATACGAAACACCAAAAGAAGGAAACTACAATAATCAACCTACTAATAAAATTTCAATGATCCTTGAGAGAACTGCAACACGCTCCTCAAAATTTTTTGCATCGACTATGCTCTTTTCAAACCAGTATGTGACCGTGTTAGATGAACGTATCATCCGCAAAGCATTTGGTGATAAAATTTCTTTGTCTTTTTTTGTCCAAGCCACACCAACCAATTCAGATGCTTTGATGGCTCTAAATACCATTAAACAGCGCGTTACTCAAATTTAAAATGGAATATGCCGCTAATGTACAGTTCAAGAAATATTAACCCGAGCATCGACATGTTCAAAACCCGGTGTATACATCCACAGATGAATTTAGACCCATAGCTCGAGTCACAGATAGAACCTTAATACTCCATAAATGGCTTTAACAGGCACTCAGATCAGTTGCAGCATCTGTGGGAAAGGCCAGCAAAAACTCGGGCCTAATAGCATGACTCTATGTTCAAAGGGTCGATCATTGGGACTAAAAAATTGGCAAAAATGCAAGGTATCAGATTCACATGGGTCAAAGAAGAAATTTATGTTACATCTAATCACCAACCTGAACATTTCCGATTGCAGAAGCGTTAGCTGTCGGCCAATTTCCAAAGGATGCAACTGTTGAGTAATAATATGAAAGTTACCGAAATTGCAAACAAATTGCGAACAGGAAGACCTTGATATTGAAGAATGTTAGATAGTTATTACAAATTTGTGCTGAATTAACTGGACACTAGCTAAAATTCTTAGAGAGGCCAGTTAAGAAAAGATGAAGTTCAAACACAGTTTAAAAACTGAGGTGCGAATAAAGTGGAGATTAAAACTCAACTTTTGCCTGATTGATGAAAATAATTGGCCTAGTAAGCGGAACAATTAGATTTACAAATAACGTAACATCTAACTGTTCTGGTTTCAGAACTCAAAGAAACACCGTAGTTATAGAATAATCATTCATATATATCTCTAATATTGCATAGTTAGATTACAATGCTATCAACAATATGAATTCATGGCATGAATATAATTTTAAAAACACTGCATTTTACGCACTAGATTGCTTCATAGTCTAGTAATGGTGCTGAGCTTAACTTAAATGAAATGGACTGAAAAGTAAATCAATGTAACATGAGTTGTAATCAAATGAGAATAGAAAGAAAATCAAGTGGCGAAAACAATCAAACAGTGCTTTACAGTGTTCAGAAAGTCTCGGTTACGTGGTGTACATACATCAACAGCGTTTTTGTCCTAAATAGAAGTGGTAGGCGCGCGGGAAATCACAAACCAGCCATTTTTCATCCCATAGTCCACACATCAAAACAATATATGCACTCCTTAATTACTAATGTTGCAAACATGAAATACGTTTGAGTTTTACTACCTTTTTCGTATTTGATGAAGAGCAGGACGATTGAAGACACGAATGAATATACATTTAAAGAAATCAAAAACATACTGATAGGATATCGAATTTCTCCGGATCTTGAGTCAAATGCCATTCCACTGGTGGAGGAGGATGAGAGAAACTATGCTCAGGGCTAAAAGTCGTTGATTCTTTCTAAAAGATGAAGACAGGCATTAGACAGGAAAGCGATTGGCAACCGAATAAAATTGGTTAATTTCTCTTGATGACAACTAGTTGGAGATCCATGACATCTGTTACATGTGAAATGTCTAGTTCAAATGCATCCCCGGGATTCAGGTGTTCAAAGGAAGCCAAATACGCTTTAAGGTAGCGTTGCTACAGTATTTGCCCTTACGTCTTTCAATCGCCCGTCCACGAAGCCTTCAGGGTAAAATATCTAATAAGCATTAAAAAAAGAGAATATATAATGGATAGCCTAACCTCTTAAAATCAACTATAACAAATAGCCTTGTGATGATTTTACAGTTGCAAGCTGTTAACAGATAATTATAAGGGGGACAGTAGTCAAAGCAACAAAATTGCTAATTTCTCCCTAGTGGGGCTAGTAATAAAACCAAACGCCCGCACACCAATACGTAGCAGAATGAGGTTGGATATTCTCGCAATGAGATAAATTGAAAACATTTGATAGAAGCTCCCTTTTAACCAACAGTAGTATTACACTACCAGTGGAAGAATAATAAACTGCTACTTATCTGATTATTTGCATAAAAGTATTGAGCACTAACCCTTCTTTGAATAATTTTATCAATAGATTCTACCCATTTTTTGACTGCCTTCGATCGCCGAATTCTACTGAAAAACGCTTCAAGCTTTTCCAAAAGCTCATTTTCACGCTCAAAATCATAGAAATGTTGGTCAACCCATTGACGAATGACATTTAATACCCTGAAAGATAAATTTGAGGTCAACATTGATATCTCTCTGACATTCCTATTGCAGGAAGACGTACGATTGAAATATTTCTGGAAAAATGCTGGACAATACGTATTTACAAGTACATTCTATTCTATAGACACCCCATCCCTCCTCCATAGATAAAAAATATATTAATCAAAGTCTCAGCGATGGTAGCTGTGCAGCTTCAAAGCTTTTTTCATCTCAGTGACACAAAATACCAGGCAAAAGTTGAAAGTGCAGATCATCAAACTGGTTATTTTTTTCGAAGGTGCAATGCTTGCTTGAATGAAAAAATTAAAATAAATTTACTCAAAGTACTGCAACAAAACTTCAAGGTAGGAACCTGGGGAATTACGTCCGTTACAGAGCCCTCTCTTAATCGCCTTCATTGTACGGTAGGTTGGTAATATATGATATATATTATTTACCTTAATTGCACTGGCTGCGCATACTCCTTTCTGAACCTTTTCAAGTCTTCTCTGACAGCAGCATGGCCTCTCTCCGAAGCCATTTGCTCCTTTTCAGATGGTTGGGGTTCTGGGATATCATATGTGCCAGGCGTTAAGAAAAGATTGCAAAGTAGCAGAGGATCATCAGCTTTTAGTATCAAGAATGAAATTCGCCACGCATAAACTACCATACTTTTTGCAACAGATTAATACTGACGTGCCAATCTGACAGGCATCTAGAAACCTGTGCGCAAACTAGAAGTCTTAGGGCCTGCTTGTCAAACGCAAACCTTGATTTCTACATGCAGAAGTTTGTTTTTTTCGATAGGGCCTTGATAGAGGGGAGTATTGAGTGGGTGCCGATTGGTCAAAACTGATAGCCAATCAGAACCGAGGTTCCATTCAAATTTAATATTTTGATTCTCATTGGGAAACAATATCTTCTCATCTTCTAATTGCTATTTGTTATTCGACGCTTTGCGCTTCAAGCAGCGTCAAACAAAGATGACCATCATTATGCAATGTTCAAGGTGATACACTTCCCCCAATAGGAACATCTTATAAATAGGAAACGTTAATGTTAATAACGTTAATAAAAAGGACACAATCAGATCATCTTGGAGTCAAAGTTAGTCCAAAAAAACATGACGATTATCAAAGGTTGACTAGAACTTGCATTGAATTATTGGGTTGAATCTGGAATGTTCGAGAAAGCTAGAACTTAGAATAAATAAGTTTATCACAGATATAATCGTTCGATAAAAATGCTCGAGACAGGCAATGACAACACATGCGATATGAACGCGTGCTTTTTAGTTTATAGCAGATGAAAAAAAGCTCAGCTGAACAGTCTCGTGATTGTTCTATTGTTTCATGTGATGACAGTCGCACCTTGCACTTAGAGCTGAGAAAGCGCCACATGAACATGAGGAGAGGGGCAAATAAAGGGAAAAAGGGAAGATAGATAGGGGATAGGGGTATATCAAGGGAAGGATATATGAAGAAGAGGAATTTTTTTACAATATTCTGGTGAACTTAGGAAATGTGGGAAAATCAATTTGGTAGTTGGGACATGGGAGCAAGCGTGTCAGTAAATATCCAGTATTTACTTTGGTGAAATAAACCCTCCTATGCACTTTGATGTTACCTGTTACAAAGTAAGGGGAGAATCAGATCGTAGGCAGCTTTATGTGACATATTCGTGCTAGTGGTCTTCACAGCATAAAAATTTACATTCTTATAATCGTTGCATTAACAATGTAATATTGTTATAAATCAGCGAAATTAGGCAAAACAAACGAAAGGATGAAAGGATATCTCTTAACCAAGAGGTCAAGAAAATCTGAAGGCGTACAAAATGAGCGATATGTTGTCAGAAATATTCGAACAAATGTAGGATCTAAAAGAAGAAAAAAGATAGTTGAATATCTAAAAAAAAGCAATTGAATTTCAAAATTCAAATGCTTCAGAACAATTTCCTACTATGTTTACGAATATAAGTTAATGTGTCTAAATGACGTTTTTGTGGTAGTGCAATGTAAAATTAAATCCCAACTTTTGGTAAGACGATTATGAATTGAATGCGAAAAAAGGCAATAACAATATAAATATTTATATATGCTCCCCGATCTGCCTCTCATTGAAATTAAGGTATTCACCTAACGACTCCACGGGGGTTCGCTCGAATCTTGTAAAATATGAAAATACTGTCTTGTTGCAGGGCATAAAGAGCTGAGACAGGGTATTTATGCTGTCAAAATCACCCCTTTTTAGTTTTAACAGGGCAAATAGTGGTTCTTTTCCGGTCAATAGTGCCGCCACCCTTGCGACAGCAGGCCATGATATGAATCTGTAAATAACACTTTATCTCCTATGTGTTATCTATAATTCGAGCATTATACTTTCTATTATAGTCCCACCGTTAAAACGAAGGATTTTTATGAATAGACTATACCTAGAGAAATGCATTGGGCAACAAAAAAGTGACACTAGTAGGCCCAGCCTTAAGCTGACTGCAACTTGATACCTACGTAGGCACTATATTCGAGGTTCAAGCCTCCATCATATGTCAGATGTGGTAAGGAAAAAGTGTATTTTCGGTGTTCAAATCGTTTTTATGTAACAAACTGAGTGCTTCTTTGTTACATTCTGAATTCTTTAGCATCATAAGAGGTGCATCTTTATAGAGTGTCTCAAACAAACAAATCAAAAAGAATTTCAATCCTACCTGCATATTTATGGTATGTTAATCTTTCCACTAACTTCAGTAACGTTCCCCCTTTGATGACAGGCACAGCACGGTCCTGCAAAAACATTAAGCACGGTTAACATTTTCATTTGAACGCAATGAGGTCCTGGAGGTTATTTCAAAAACACAATTTTAGATTCAAATTCTTAATAACAATTGAATATAAGAAATAGAGTGAACAGAAAAAAATTTATAACTAAAAAAAGAATTTGAAACTGAGAGAATCTCAGTCCAAGATCAATGGATAAAATTTGTACACGGAGGAGAGTATGTCATGCAGCCTTCGTTTGGCATATTTGGCACCAGAAGTAGAAACCATAGCGGATGGTGTATGGCCATGTTGCAGAAAAGGACCGAGACATGGATCCATCTTGACATTTTGATTGGAATAGTGGAAACATTGACTCATATAAGTTTAAGCTATACCTCTTGACCCTCTTCAAATACAATATTATCATCTGTATCTTCGACTGCAAAACTAAAAAAAATATACCCAAATCATTACCCTATTTCTATAGATAAGAGATAATATGTCCTTTGTGCCTTCGTTATACTTTTCATTTTTGTTTGTCTTTTTTATCGTCCGTTTGTTGTTTAGAGTGGCAATCTAGTTAAAATATACTTTTATTGCTGTTCAAAGAGGGAACTCTATGACCGTGTGTCTTCCCCTTCTTTAAATGGCACAATATGCAATATGCAGCTACCATTTGGGTAAGAGGTAGGTATCCTGGTAGGTAGCCACTTTGTAGGCATGTAAGCCGGAGCAATGCGTACTGAATTCACCAAGAATAAATTAGTATAATTAACGAAAGAAGTTATGAAACAAATTTCAAGGCAAATAGCTTATATATTCACAGAAGACAGTCCCAAAAAAATGAATGCTGAGGGTAATAATTGATCTTCTAATGAAAAAGTGGAGAGAATGGCGCCCAAGCAGGATGCCAATTGTTGCAAGTACCTGAATGGAAGAGTGCTAACTTGTAACACTAAATCAGTTGTGATTCAGTATTATGAAAAATTCGGGTGATGAAAAGAACATTCATATTATGAAGCCAAGATATGTATGTAAGTCACAAGTTTAAGTGTATGTGAAACTCACACATTTATCTGTAACTTAAAGGAAACTAGGTACGTTGCGAATTGAAACAAAAACAAGTAATAAAGCGTAGTTACTTACCAATAGTGATCTGGAATCTTCCATTGGTTCCTTGAAAGCTGATCTTCTTCCTCCAAAATAGCATCCAGCATACGATCTAAGGTACTAGAAGGTTGTTCAGTAAATTTTAGCGATTTCAAAAAAGCCCACATTAATAACACATGAAACGGACAAATTTTACACGGCTTCCCGTTAATACTACATAACCTTTTAACCTGCAAAAGCGAATGAAGTAATGTTGTTCTACTCAAAGGTTTTTGCTACTGCAATGAGGACGCCGACGTTGACTGTGTTATCTTTCAGCAGGTAAAATCGCCTGATACAAAGACCTTCTTGACAAACAACGAGGAAAACAATTTTTGTTTAATCAGCAGCGAGTTAGAGCTTAATTTGAAAGACAGAAACATTCACAATGAATGAACGGCATATCAGAATCTTCTTGTCACCTGCAAACTAAATAATTACTCAAATTTCTACGGATAAATTCTGACGGCGGAATGACTTCACGTGATCTGCGCATGTTGAATTAAGTATCTTTGTTTAAAAAGGAATATATTTTACTAAAGAGTGTGTAACATATTTGATCGCAACGAAAAATTATCCATGTTTATGATCATTTGATATCAATTCTTGTCCTGTTAATTTTTGGCAAACAACAATTCTACAATGCGCCTTTTACATTTTAAACAATTTTCTCCATGGAATTATCTATTTAAATATGTTTTTCAGCAACCCACCCCTTCCCCTCCAAAAAAATATCTGTTATACTTCAGTAGTGAAGCATACATTGCGTTCGTGGCTTTTGCAAGTAAACCTGCCACGCTCAAATCATTTGTATTCATTACTTTAACGCCTTAACATTAGCAGCTAGTAATTGAAGATGAGCTAACAGACAAAACAGCATTCAAAAGATAGATTGGAGCTGATATGCTGGTCAGACGCAAATTGCGCCCAGGAATCTTGTGAAAGACACTGGGTATTTACCATCTACTTGCTAGTGAAATGATGTCTACATTACCACGACCCTAAGAAAAAACAGCTCAAAAATACTTAGATTCTTTTCTTTACTTTTGATATACATCAATATAATCACTAATCGCTTCAATACTCTTCCATTACTCTTTATTTGTTTTTAAATAAAAATCCTCAATGTAACCTTCGTAGATCATGTGAAGTCTGTGAAGTTTATGAAACACGACATATGAACTCTAATGAGCTATAAAACTCCACTTCAAAAGGAAGAAAGTACCTAGTACCGCAGAAACCTAATTTAACTTACAATGTTATGTTAAATTATCTTGGAGCCAGGGCAAGTCTACAGCTAGGTTTTTTGAATCCGTTGCTATGCAACACAGTCTGCCCTAAAGAAATTTCACATTACACACCTGGGATTATGACGGTATAACGGATAACAATCGAAAGCAAACGTAAAAGTAAGTGTAAAACCTTTGTTAAAGAAATCATTGGTCATTTATGGGTTTGAATTGTTGCATATTATGATCGATTGTGAGTGTTGTATTGTTATTTCAGTGCCTACTAAACTTGGATTGATGGCGTTGCAAAATAATTTACTCGGTGTTATTAGTAAACAAACTAAAAGAGATCTTAATCTTAAAAATATCTTAAATCTTAATCTTAATCCAAAATCTTAAAAACCTTTTTAATTCAATTAATTTCTAATTTTTTTTAAAATTCAATCCATATTTAAAGTTAGTACTTCGAACAACTGCTCCGCCAGAGACGAAAGTTCTTAACAATATTAATGTTTAGGCTAAAGTAGTTTGTCCTTTCAATATTTCTTAATGTTTTGATATACTATTCTCATTTCTTTCTCGTTTCCATACATAATCATCACCACTTCTTCCCCGCCCAAAGCGCTTTCTTTAACAATCCTACCCACAAGGCATGGTTGTCTCTTACTCACAACCACTTACATTTGTCCTGAGGAGAGTAAACTTTTTGGGGTTGAAATGAAACAAACTTTTTTGCATGCCTCATGTAATCACGGTACGGGCAACGTAAAACCAAATACCTTCTGTAAAGCAATGTGAGCAAAAGCGCCATCCATTCGCTCTTTTCATCGGCGGTCTTGCAGAACATTATACAGCTTGGCTGATCCTTCGGAATCATTTCAAATGCATGGCTATACTCTATGGAAAGGACGGGAATCTGTTATATCGGAAAATCGCAATCTGTGTCACTTTTAAGATAAGGAAACGCGTTTTTCTAACCTGCAGCGAAAATAAGTTGTTTGCAACGAAGGATTTCAAATAGTGAATCATATCATTACAAATAAGTTAAAAATCTACCGAAAATAAAGAAGAAAGAAATTTAAGACTGCAAAACATTCTGGTAAAATTGCGATGCATGCTCAAATCAATTTTCTTTCAATTCATGCTATATCTGAAGCAAAAAAAATAATTTTCAATAAGGGAGGTTATCAATTTGACGGCAGGGTTTATGCAAGTTTCCAAGCAAGAAATCTTTGCTAAGAAACCATTCTTAGCCGTGTTGATATTTGAAAAGGCGTCAAATTAACTATAAAGATTATTTGCTTGCAGGGAAAACCGCTTCTTCTACATGCTGGAATAACAAATATAGAAGGAAATTAAAAGCGCAGTAACAACAATTCATATGTACCTTCAGTATCCTCTAGATCTTTTATCTCAACTTTTCGCAGGAAAAATTTCTCTTTTAATCTATATTCGGCACCTGTTAGACCCGGAAGTGAATGTCTTGCATTCTGCAATACAATTACAGAGTAAATGCAGCGGAAAAAAGTAAATTCATTTTACCAACAGCTTTATACTATGCGAGTAAGCATTGAAACGGAAATCTTAATGTAGCGTTTCCGTCCTAGCCAGAGTGAATGAATATCAAGTTATTCAAGTTAAAGAGCCTAGACACAATCAATGCTGGATGATTAATTGGATGATGTATGAACGGCAGAAAAAACGTATCATTTCAAGGGTGAAGTACACGTAATCCTGACGGCATTCGAATATGAAATGTGACAAGAATATTAGAAGCAGGGCAGTAATTTACATTGGCCTTGAAAACTAACATCAACATCAAGAATATATTTATAAAGGGCCCGAAAAAGCCAAGATATAAGTTGTTACATACGTGCTTCGTCAAAACCAAGAGACTGTCAAACAAAAACATAAATCGATCAGTAAAGCCCTGAAAGAAAAAAATGGAACATTTAAATATATAAAATATAAACATCAACACGCATTTGCGCATAAGCACTTTTACCAATACTATTGCCAACTAGTGTTTAAAAAATGGCTGTTTTGATAAAATGTTTCACTAAAAAATGCACCTTTATCTTCTGGAAAAAAAGTATATAATTTACGGAGACAAAAATTGCAATATTGAAAACAGAATATTGTAATGCCTTTAGCCGCAAAATATTTCTAAGCGGAATTTTTCAACAGTAATCCACTTTTCAACAGTAATCCACTAATCCACCTTTTACCTTTTTGAATTTCCTTATAAACGATAAAGCATCAAGAACATTGCAGTATTAAACACAGCAACGTCAAACTTATAATACAGTATCTTTACTTCAAATATATCACGTACAGAGAACTTAGCAAATGTAATAAAACAAGGCCAATTATGCACATTTTCAAGGTCTTTTTCAACTTGGTAACTCTCTTTAAAAACCTTCTTAACTTCGGTTTATTCGGTTCCAGAGTGAGTATTCTAAAAGATCTCTTCTTTAATTTTGGCGAAAATACAGTTTTACATTTTCCCCTGTTATCTACATACATCATTCGGTATCGACTGATCGTTGGCTGCCCGTTTCTAACAAAAACAGAAAGAGTCTTCCATATTGCATTGTCTACACGAAACTATGAATCATTGAAACAGATAAGGAAATCAATGGAATGACTCGGATTCATGGCAAGTATAATTAACGTTGACTTACACAATACAAACAATAATAAAATTGTCTATTGCAATCATGGTCTATTGCGGTATAAATGATAAATGATCTGAACTTAGTTTTCAATGAAACTATATTACTGAAAACTGCAGACATACCTTCTTCCCTCCTGAAACAACTTTCCACATAGGACCCTCTGAAAGAGACAGTAATTTGTAAAAAAAAACTAACACCTTTGGTTGAGGTTTATTTCAAAATGAAAGAAAAAATGAATAAACGTCTGCCGATTATTTAGTTGTTTACCTTTCAGAAATTCTGAAGTGCACTGACAGATATCTTTACCCTGAAACATAAGATTTCACTTAAATAGAGTATTGTACATAATATCATATGTATTAACTGTTGACTAGCTATTTCACCTATATTGAGCGAAATTCACGGTTGAATTAATCATCTGCTAGCCAAGGCCGAAGTTTTGGGAACTATGAAGCTGATGCAGGCCTGTGGCGCTAAGGACTGTGCCCTAAGGATTTCTCTTGAGTACCCATTTACTGGCTTGACTTAACAGCTTGTGAAGAAAGGTTCTGACTGTGGTCGCGAGCCTTTGAGTTTCCGAGACCTCCGCATTAACCATCCGTTCACACCGCCGTGGTAGGGTTGGGTACCAAGGGTGGTGGTGAATTCGGGTAAAACATTTCGCAGATTTACAGTATAGTGGTATGCGTTGATAGAAAAGCAATGGTACTAGATATGGGATTGTTTCAAGACTTAAGACAATGGCTAGATTTGATTAGAATTGATTATAAACAAAATACCTCCCATCCATCGATGTTTTTCTGAATTTCATTTAATTTCGATGCAGGTGAACTCGAAATGGTGCCAATCCTTCTTTGATAGAAGATACGATCTCTAAAAAATACAATTATAACTAGCAAATACTCACATAATTTTCATGTAGATATTCAAATAAAAATTTTAATTAATAGATAGAAATTAGAAGTAAATGAATGTTTTTCATTAAAGAAAAAAAACGGTTTCCACACATAAACCTTTGCAGAAATAAGCAATATGGACAAACTTACTCTGCCTTTGTTTTGAAGGAATTTCCAGATCCAATTCTCTCCAAAGAAGCTTGGAGACCTCGCAATGCACCAAGAGCCTGCAAATCAATTATGGAAATCAACCATTCTAATTGAGGATACAAGAGCATTTAAATTATCAATCACACAACCAATCAAGCAAACAATTAGTTAAACTATCAATAAATAAGCGAAAAAACCGATTAACTGATCAGACGATCAATTGGTCAATCAATCAATTAATCAATCACTCATTAAGCTATTGAAGAATCAGTCAGTGAAGTAACCAATAGATCAAGCAAGCAATTAAACAAGTAAATGAAATCTTATTTGACTTACATCGTCCAATCTTGCTCTGTCTTCGCCATTTGGAGAAGTGCTCATCAGAAGCTATCCATAAATAAATTCAACAAAGAAATTCATATAAAAGCGGATCACGTCTTTTAGCCTTATCAAAGCTAAAAGCAACTAAAGCTTTTGAACTAAAACAAGTGTGCAAAAAACATTGGTGCCAAAGGCATTAACCTGGTTTAATCTCCTACTAGTCATGCTGGTGATGAGCTACTGTGCTATTGAAATGTAAATTCAACTCTATGTTCAACTTATGCATAAATTGTCGGGCAGCAGTTCCCAGCAATAATGATATTTCCTCATCTGTAAACATCACTTTTCTACGAGAATGACACGGTATAATTTCTAGATTTGGAATCTTTTTAATTTACCAGCACATTGCTGTCAACAACACAGTTCAACATTAATTTTAAAGACCAAGCAAATTCTGAGGTAAGCAACTCAGAGAAATACAAAGTTGGGACGATGTTTTATGAAATCAGGTTAAGATAAAGGCTTTAAAATTATTCAAATTCAAGAAAAGATAATATTCCTAGGAAGAGGGAAATTATTAGCGAAAAACAGAAGCTGAAATTTATCTGATCAAGGCCAGGTTGCTAGTGGCAACTGATCAAGATTCAATTCAAAAAGCAAATGCAGCAACAAAAATGCAAGTGTTTCATACAAACATACTTCCATTAGTTGCTCAAGACTTAATCAATTCAATCATCTCCCTTAACTTACACTCTTGAATGAGCAGAAAACAACAAAGCTACCTATAATGCTATTTTTCTCTTGTAATTTTTGAATCTTTTAAATAGGTCCTTGATTGATAAAAGCACCATGCTGCTGCAGAAGCTTAACCTGTATAAACCAACTGTGCTCCGTGGAAATCTGTGATGTCAATTGCTTACAGGGCTACATGGTGCTTTTTAATTGATTTACATGGTGCTTTTTCAGCGACTGACTGCCCTCGAATAAAAATTTTCTTGCAAGAAATGCAAAACTGCAATATTGTAGAATTTTATGAATCAATTAAGGTACGTTCCACAATTAAGATTTGACTTACATTCATATATTCAAAATATTCAAGGCAGTGGAATACTGGAATGTACAGCATCTTTGGTAGAATGTATTTGAAGAATGATCTTGTAGAAGACTGAAAAAAATAGCAAATGTCGCAAAATTTCAAACGTAGTATAAATAAATCGTGCTGCGTGAAAGATAAAAAAATACTACTTGAAAAGCGAGCGAGAAATACTGCATAACTGCATTACAGCCTTGAACCCAAATCATCTATATTGACACATGAATAATTCAAAGAATTCTCACTCCAGGTTAAAATTAAAAGACACAAGTCTTTAATTCCTAGGAAATAATTTTCTTAAATATGCAATCTACCCATAATATTAGTAATACACCAACCTCTAAATGGTCTTTCAAGGAAGGTCGATCAATAACGTCACGTATTTTGAGAGCTAACTGCTTTGAGAATCCATGACTATTTGTGCTAATGCCGAGAGCATAATTTTCATAAACCTCGAATTCAGCCGTCTATTTAATTCAAAATTATATAATAAAGTAGAAAAAATCAAATAGATTAAATACAAAAACTGATCTTAATTTTACTGGTCAAGGTGGTCGTCATTGTCTTGAGGATTGCCGTCACTCTGGCAGTTGTGATGGGGGAGATCGTTTCTTATTTGAGGTGTCCACGCTGGTGCGCATTAGCATATTGATACGTCAGTGATTATAATTTTGATGCCATGGTGATCATGATGGTGGATAATAATGGTAGATGATGAGGCAGATGATGATGGTTGATTGTGATGATGATGATCATGACTTATGCAAAAAATTCATCTTTCTTCAAAGTGTCCTGAAACAATGCCAATAACCTGTTATCAAATCACAATCACTTCCTTATCAAACATGCTTTTTAAAACATTCTGCGAATAGAATCTTGCTTGCAGATAAGTGTTTGCTGTGGGCGATGTCCAGAACGAAGACGCCTTCTATCTTGTGGTGCTTTGTCGATTACGCACGTTTTATTGAAGCTTTAAGTTGTCAAAACTAGTGAAATATACCTCTGCCATTTCTTCAAAACAATCTCCAACAAGTGGGCTTTTCTTTGACAATGAATCTTCATCTGCCATCTCCACAGCAGCTTCAAGCATGCTGTAAAATTGTATGGTTGTCTCATGGATATCCATGATGTTGCTAAAAATTCCATCCATCTCCTGTGCAAAGGTGACAAAATCGGATTTTTACTCGAAAACGTAACGTTTTAATGATTAATTTCTAACTTTCTACTCTTAAAACACAAAGAAAATACAGGTTATCCTACCTAAATTAATATCAATTGCTGATATGTAGGCATGTACACTATCGTCATGTATAGACTACACGGATTACCTGTTGAATTATTCGAGTTCTGTTAATGAAGAAATAGAAAAAAACAAGAAAAATAGCTAGATAAACTACCTCTTCTGTCACTCCCTCCATACCAAATAGCTTCTGTCTAAAGATCTAAAATGTGAACCCAGAATATAAGAAAAACATGATTTGCATGCAAATCTTATGGAAAACAGAAGATATCAAATGAAAACGATACTTTCCATTTCAATTTTCACTAAAAAACGTCCTTAAATGATCAAAGGAAGTTTCAACTAGGTGGTCTAGAACATTGAAAGTCACCATCTATCCTTTGCATTCTCTTTGATATTGTTCCCTGTCAGAAATTGTCCTATTTCACTTCAACAAATGCTAGCAACATAACCTCATCTTTCCATGCCCCACATTCCTTTCCCTGTAAATTTCCTTGTGTTGACTAAATCGTCTGATGTCTCTTCTTCACATATATGACCAGAAATGAAATTTGTTAGAGTTGCATCACAATTATGCTATCAAATTAAAAACTGGATCAGTTCCGGACACTTGCCACAATAGTAGAGGGAAGCCCATTGTTTTGGTAGGATGACATCACACATTTCCATTGTTTTAGAACAACAGACTATTGTCTTCCAAAATATTTGGGGGCCACCACCCCCTGCCCCCCTCCCCCAAGTGTCCGCCACTGATTATAGGATCAGTACTGAATTAATCATGACACTGACCTTGATTATCAGGTTTAATTCTCTTATGTATTGATCTTCAGACATTAAAAAGTCCTTCAAAACATCTTCATACAACAGCGATCCCCGTTTAGCTAAAGGCTGTAAATAAATTAGTTTCATCATTAACTCCTGTAGGATTAAAGAGGAATCAATAACAAAATTTAGATAGCATCGGAGGACGTTTTAATTCTTGTGACTCCAAAGAATGAGTTCAAAAGCAATCTTCATATACTTGAGCTTCACAGAAAACAGAAAAGAAATACAAACCGCTAATAATAAAATAGCTAGGATCAAAATGAGAAAGATAATGCAGCAATGTATATCTTAAAAATCATTTTAAAAATATAATGACAAACCTCAAATCTAGGTTCGATGGTAGGCTCAAATTCATCACCGTGGAACATCTCCATGAGCACCTTTTGGAAGAAAACGCTCATGAAAAAAATACTAAATTCTAAGGCATTCTTAACTCTCCGCAACTGGCAACCTTTTCGTAATACGCATCCTATGGGTGCAGTTCAAAGCCTGGACACTTGAGATTATCATGCTTTTTACAAGAGGTGGATTTAGCATTGATTAGTTTGACAGAATCAATTTTGGCATTTTTGGTTTCTCAAAAAGTCAAATAATTATTAAAATGATTTTATGGTATATATTAGAAATGGCCTGTTTTATTTGTTTTGGGATCGATTTTCCGATAAACAACCTTAACCTCTGACTTTCCGTTGCCATCTTTTCTTGGGTCAAATTGAATCAAAACGGGGCATATTTTCGAAAAATTCCTGTCCATTGGGAAGAATGCGCAATTTACACTAGTGGCAACGAAGGCAAAGTCAGAGCGATAGCAAAATGCGCTTCGTGACTTGCTTGAAGCTTAATCGAAGGAAAAATTCGCCGATTCAGTCTTATGAATGTTGTTACTTTGCTGAGTATCTCAAATAATGAGGTTGCTTATTTCTGATTTCAAGGTTGTCATTTGTTACATCCAAATATATATGATAGGTTGTGGTAGCCCTATCAATTATTCGGTACAAGATGCTTCTTTGTATAGCATGAATATAGTTCACTTGTTGTAATACTTGATGGTTTGCAACTTTGATGGTTTTGAAAATTAAATATAATGTGATTTGATTACAATAAAGAAAGATGTGAGTCAAAGATATATATAGTATAAATTAAATCATTGACAAAAAATTCTAAAAAGCCCAAGCCAAGTAGCTGGCACTCTAGATTCAATTTTATAAATTTCCTCTTTCACACTGTCAAAGCATTTAAAAAATACAAGCAACAGTTTTCCAATGTAAATCCCATTATGCAGACTTTTAACCTTTAACAGAGACAGGGAAAGCTTGAAATTTTGGAATCAATTGATCATTGCAGAAGAGGGTTTAGTTTAGAATGTTTAACTCAGGATGTATGCTACTTAATCAAAGATATTTGTCAAATAGGGCATATTCACAATGTCATGGCATGTAAAACTGACATGTACATTTCAAGGTATATTTCAAATTACCTTGTCTGCCTGCATTGCAACTTTAATGTCTTGACATTTGATTTCATTGTTTCTAATGTTTTTGACATAATTCCCTGCAAGCTACAAAAAATTGATAGTCAAGAAAATGATTAGAGCAGATACATTTAGATTAGTTAAATTCATATTTGCAAGAGATACCATGTTATAGGTTTCCTTCTTTGCTAGGCTATTCACATGCATCTTATACTGCTGTATCATTTTACATAAGAAAACCTCTTGAAATACATGTGACAATTTTGTAATTCTTCCATATTGGACTACATCAATGCAAAATCGATGATCTTGCTTCATGTTATGATCTAATTTAACAATTGCATGAGTTGGTTTGACTCTGTTCTTTAAATATATAAGCAGAAAAGGTCTTAAAACAAACTTACCTTGAGAATGTCTGAAGAAATATATTCTAAAATAGCAACGATGTATGCGGATGTCTGATTATCAACTTTATACCCCAGCACTTCCTACGATAGGTGCAGAATATAGAATAAGGAGCATTTAACATCTCTATATCATACTAAACTGTGAAAGCTGGGGTCATTCGCTAGCTTGTCATATCGGAACTTTGTTTGCAGTTGCCAGTTACACAAAGAATTATTTGGACTCCCGGTATGGCAACTGAGTGGGCACAATGCAAATTTGTACAAAATGAGAGAGAAAGAACATCTGCAGAAAAGAAAATCAATATCATGCCTTGAGATTTCACCCTAACAAACAAAGCTAATCACAGATATAAACAGTACACCAAAAGACTTCCAGTCTGTGCTCTATAAGCAATTTCATATACACATATATAGATATGATTCTATTCAAATGGTAAATCCTAAAGAAAATAAGAAACAAATAAAATAAAGTCTTTCAAAGTTCTATTAAAAATTTTAATAGAGATTTAATTACTACCTTACAAAGAAATGGGTGGATCTTGTCCAAAGGTAAAACTAGCCCTTTCTTTCTTTTTCCCTTCTCAACAGTTGATTTTGCAAAGGCTATTGCCCAGTCATTGATTTTCTGAGGGAATATCTTTAGCACTCTTTCATCTACATCCTGCACTGTATGGGGCAATGATGCACCAATAAGGAACATCAGTTGTATGATAAGCTCTTCTAGATATGTAACAGCATCTGCTGATATTGTCAGAGTTGGCTGTGCTTGTCTTCCAACCTAAAGAAATTATATATATTTATAGGGGACATAAGTATCACCAAATCTATTCAAATAAAATAGGAAAATTTACTACTATCAATTGGTCTTCAACATCGAGTTGAAAATCATTAGTAGCATAGGTGAATAATTGTGAAAACTGACTTTAGCAGGGTGTTTTCATACTTTTTGAGATTTCATGATTGGTTTTGAAAAGTTCTAACTTGGTTTACAACTAAAGTGGCTTTGCAAGGAAACAAATAAATATTTTTGCATTGTTATGTTCTCAAGTCATTATTGTTATAATACCTTTGACCTGATATCTACCACATTTTTTTGGTTACTTATTACCTTTTTCAATTGTGGAACAGAAAAAAAAGGAATTTTTTGAGTGCTTAGTTTAGGCTTAGGTATGACTAAAGATGGGACTTGTGATATTATGGCAAAGGCTGCAGACTGTAGAAAAATTTCTAGCAAGAGAACACTAAATTTTCATACACAAGAAAAATGTCATCGTTTTATATGGGTGGAAGTTCGCATGATTTGAAAATCTTATTCGAGTCTATACAATGTAATAATAAAACTAGGTTCAGGAAAAAGTTGAAAGCCACTTCCATGGGGCAGAAGAGGTGAAAAATGAGAACAAATTGGTTCGGAATTATTGAAAACATTGATAGTGCCTAAATGGAATTTGATCAAATTTTCAAATGAGCACAGTGAGCAATAATGGATGCAATCATTTGCCTACAGCCCAGGTTGAAAACTTTGAATAATGCACAGGGGAGCTATTCAATGTCCAAAAAATTGCATGGATGCAAGAAGTTTGGTAGAAAATTTGTGCAACAGAGATGATGATCACAAAGAGTTTTGGGAACAACCTGCCACAAGAATCCTATGCAACTGGAATAATCATTTTAGAAGAAACTGTGTGGCTGCAACCACAGCTGGCAGTTGTTCTGTGCTGGGGACAAATCCCCCATGCAATGCAAACATTCCAATCTGACCTTTAGTACATTCCACGCACCTCGGCCCAAAGATCTCTGGCATGGAATTCAACAAAAAATAGATCACATGTTCTCTCTATTATTCCTTTGTGTAATATCAAGCATGGAATTGACTTTGAATGTATGGTCATTTGCCTTTTTAATTTTCATTTTACATTCTAGTCTAGATCTTTTATATTATCATATGGGTTGTCATGTGTAAACTTAAAATGCAGCTTCATATATTAATGTTCTTTTATTCCGTCTTTTTAGGTTTACAAATATCCCATTCAGGTACTTGGAAATGCTTTGAGTATTGAATAGAGATATTACTTCATGTTTCTATGCAGTTCCTTTGACAAACAAAGTTTCGTGACCTTGTGAAATTCCGTGAATAACTATGTTTTAGATTTGCAAATCAGGGGAATACGTGTTTAACGCACCTTTTTGAGAGCATTAACGAGTATTCCTCTCCACTTGGCTGACAGGGATTCATTTTGCATATCGCTGGATGGCATCTTAGCTTATCTTTCAACCATCTGAGATTACCATCTATAAACAATGAAACATAGCCAGCGCCGTGTGTTATTTCTGCGCATAGAGCTCCAAAAATCAGTACTTAAAACAGTGATGTTTGTGGCAGTAGGTTATTATTCCATTGCAACAAAATGTGTGAGTTCTTCAGTCCAATCCAAATATATATTCTCCATAGGAGCCGGAAAATAGTTTTGTATCAGCGCACAGACTGTAAAGGGTTTCAACCAAGAGGGCAGGGCACAAAAAGTCCCAAATCTCTCCTCCTGGTTGGTATCAGTTCCAGATGATTGGTAGTTGACGGTTGTGGTTTTCAGCTTATTGCTTTGCATCAGCATATATATCATTGCTTCAATTTGAAGGTTGATTGGAACGCATCATTGTACCTCAACGAGATGGGGCCAAGATATCCTTTCTTTAGCACCCTTCCGCCAACGTATCAAAGTCTCTTCCCTTTGTACGCTAGGCCCTTGAAAGCGCCACCGCAGAGAACTCCCACCTGGTGTTACTTCCTGTTGCTAGGTTCAGTTCTGTTCTGTTGGTGCAACGGCCCAGTGAAAAGTAAGAAGTAACTACGCACGGGACCACGATCTGGTTTATCAAGTTGAGGCGTTTTTCATGCTTCATGCACAAAATTTTTTATATTTAAATTATTGGATACGGTCATGGATCAGGTATGAAATCAAATGCAAATCTACTGATTTCTCTGTCTGCATGCAGAGCATGGCAGAACTCGACGACGAGATCTCGCGCGTGCAGGGAAATATTCGGGGGTGGGGGGGGGGGGGGGCGGACGGCGTGCACACCTGATTCTCTCGGATGCACCACGCAGCTTTCCACGTGATTCCCCAATGTTGACTGGGTTGAGTTTTTTTGAGTATTACTATACGCATACCATGCCGAAATTTTTTGGGTGCACTACTTCGATCTGCTGCAAATTGTCTTGTTTGTGCAGTTGTCACGCTCTGCAGACTGGCTCGTTTCACTACCCTGTCCTTGTCCTTTTTATTCATTGAGTTATTCTTACTATTCTTCTGTCTAGACGTCCAATAAATTGAGGTATACGCTTACAATTCACAGCAAGAGGGTGAAACCATGGAATTGAAATTGAGGGCCCTTCTCCCATGGGAAAGACTTAACCTTTCCATCAAAAGATCTTTTTTGTCACTTGCAACAAAAATTTTTTCAGTATTTGTTTTCACATTATGATATTTAACAACTTGCATCACAATGCTTTTGATAGGCCGCTCCCATCCTCCCCCCTCCCCCCCCCCCCCATGATTTCATGTTCTTCTTCAATTTTCTGTCTATTTCTTTGTGATCTATGTTTGTAATACAAGAAGTGGGTGAGGCACCCAACCTAGGTAGTTCAACATTCCTCCTAAATAATAGTGATACCGTGTCTTATTTTGTTTCCCTCTGACACCCAGTCTTGAACTTAATGCCACAGGGTTGTTATGTTTGTCTACTTAATGCCACAGTCATTGCAAAATTACTTACCTAGACCATAAACACCTTGCCTATTACGTCCGCTTACAGTGATTGGCAGTAATCTAGATTTACTTCCTTAATTTTACTTTATTATAATTCATTTATTTATTTATTTGCTTTGTTATCTTAGATGTACTAACCACAAACCAAACTTGTGCGTAATACCTAATTCTTAGGTCTTGCACAGTAAATTATAGATAGATAGATGTTATTACTTTACTAAAGTTGTGATTATCTATGAGCATATGAACATTAGGAAATGAGAGAGGTTTTGTGAATTTAACATACTAGAGACCCAATAAATTCCTTGTCTCTTTACCATAGCAAAGGGGGGGAAAGATAAAGTAATGGCTTTCAAAGTAATGGAAAACCCATCCTTTTTGCACTTTCAAAACATGTGTACTCCTTTATCCCATTAAGCCCCCTAAAAGATTAATTATCTCATTCCCTATTCAAAATATATTATAAGTTTTTGAAACTTTTATTCTTTCAAATTTGATGAAGACTTTAATTTCAGATCCCAGTTGAAATTGTATTAGATGAGAAAAGTGTGATTAATGGAATAATAACTGAACCAAAGTTTGAGTCAACATGGAGTCCCTTTTGCGTGATCATGACACATGGTGCTGGTGGAGATATGAATGCAGAGCAGCTATCTCAGCTTTCAAAGGAACTAGCCAGGTCTGGTTTAATATGTTTACGATTCACCTGCAAGACGCCAAATTTTGCATACAGGGTCAGATGCTTTGCTGCAGCTGTGGTGTGTATCTAAATTTCTTGATTTGTACACCTTTATAGCAAGAATTTATTGACATTGTTTGCTGCTTGAAGAAGTAAAAGATAGCATCTAACTTGAAAGCCCATGACAATGATTTATTTGGCTCATAAACTATATATTTAAATATCTTTATGAAATATCCTTAAAAGCAGTTTTTGTGAATATATACTGATGAAAAGACAATTTCCAAAACTAATTTGATAATTAGTGGATTTCATTATCTCAGTTTGATAGCTGTCATCAAAGAGAATATGTATAGAGATAAACTAAAGTTTTGCAAAATACCTGATGCTGATGGCTAAGACACAATACACTGCATACTCAGGTTTGAATTAGTGTATTGGGTGTATTTATTCTGGTTATGACATGGAATATCTGGTTATGATTTTAAGGCTGTTATTTCAGACTTGAAAATAAAAAACTATGATTAATTGTATACTATCATGTGATTTTTAGAAATATATGAAAAACCATGAGAAGTACAATTTAAAAGGGTGTGCTATTGGAGGTAATTTTTTAGAACATATATTACTAATGGCTCCTTGGGAATTTGGGGAAGAAAAATTTGTCTTATGTGATACTGCAATGTGATACTACTGAAAATCAATTCTGTTGAAATGCTTCAAAATCTGGGCTATGACATGTTTCATTTGAGAAATACAACAAATTACAACCACCTAATATTATGTGCCTCAATACCTATTTAAAAAGCAAAGAAATTTTGCCCTCATAAGCAGCCCCAAGGCAAGCAGAAATTTCCAGGGAGGAGCTAAAGCACCTGTGACGGACCCTAAAACTTTGGAGTGGGAGGGTGGCATTATGTCTTTTCATTATTTTGCTAATATATAACGATTTAAGGCGGGTTTCAGTGACATTTCTTTCAAAGAGTGTGCTACTAGACAAAAAGCTGCCAATCTATACATTTCCATTACTTGGAATCCCATGACAAGCCATGGATTATAGGGGGGTTGGACAGAGGAGATTATATCAGAATGATACTCCTGTCATAGTGTTTGTCTTTCTGCTTTAACATCTAGACAGTCTATGTGGGGAGCTTCTGTGAAGAGGGAACAGAAAGGTAACAGTTCCCCTTTTTGTAAAATTTCTCTTCTTTATTAAGCCTGACAGATTGAAGAAGGAAAATGTTATTAAAAATCCTAAGAGTTTTTTTGGATCTCCGGGGTTGCATTGACAGTTTCATTTTTGCAGGTCGGTCAATGGGAGGTCGGGCTGCTGCAGAACTTGCAACGCGTCTTTCAGCAGAATCTTCTTTTATATTGGGTGTATTTTGTCTGTCATATCCTCTGCATCGACCAAAGCGATTCAACGAACTACGCATCTCGCATTTGATTCATCTGAATTTGCCTGTTCTCTTTATAAGCGGCACAAAGGATACCATGTGCAGAATTGACTTAATGGAGGATACAATTGATAAAATGGGAAATGATGTTAAAGTTCATTGGGTTCATGATGCAGATCATTCCTTGAAAATCAAAAGCATTGATGATGATGAAATACTGAAAAAAATTTGTGCGTGGACTGTTGAATGGATACAGTCAGTTTTCATGGCTGAAAGATGAACTACCTTCTTGTTCTAAAGGTGGACCGCCAAAACATATCATGGGCTCCAATGGTATTGTATTGTATTGTATTGTATTGTATTGTATTGTATTGTATTGTATTGTATTTTAGTGTATTGTATTGTATTGTATTTTTCTGTATTGTTTTGTATTGTATTGTATTGTAGTGTATTGTATGTTTGTTTAATGTTAGTTTTTTCAACAGTGGATATTCACTTATTCAGAGTCAGACTAATTTCATTGATTGCATAAAGCAGTTTATTTGCCTCATGAAGAACACTTGCATTTTTTTTCATTGAACCAAGTTTTAATCAGGTTTTCGAACTGCTTAGCATTTTGGGCTGTTTAAATCAAACCAAATCAAATCGGGTGCAATGCAAGCAAGCACTCGATTTGATGCTTCTTTTAGTATTACGTATATTCTATTTATATCAATTTTTAAAAATTTTAACAACGACGTGAAGAGTAGGCCTATGACTGTAAAAATATTAAAGCGAGATTTATAGCTCATCCTTAATATGTATAACCATATTATATAAATGTAACAAGGTACTTCGAAGCAATTTTAGTATCACTTGTTAAGCACTAGACAGGGATTATATACTTGCAACTTTGAATACATCCAATGCAAACTTTAAATAGGACACAGAAATAATTACATTAATCATGCAAAACAGACGTCAACACAGATCTATCTCAAAAATATGTAGAAATATAAAAAATATTAAAAGTAGATAAAAGGATTTATAATCTATTTGAAATTCATTACAATATTAAATCAAATATTAGAATGAAAATTTTGTTAATTGTTTTCTTGGGCTAAAGAAATAACTTTGTCTGTATGTACAAATCGTTGTGACATTCTTTTGATGATTCTTCTTTAGCTTAGCTTTTCTAATTTTTACCTGTGAAATATGCTTTTCTGCGTGGCATCCGTTACCACATGCGCAAAAACACACATTTCATTCAAACGGATATGCTTTCTGCATTTCAAACACATAAGCTATCCGTTGTTAAATTTTCATTTAATCGAAAATCAAGTTGAGTAGCAGAGTAGCCCACTTGCTGGTATGTCGAGTAATGAGAAAGAGAAAAATGGTAAAGATGAGACTATGAAGGAAATGATCGAAAAAGGCTTTCAAAGACTGGAAATGTGTATGATCCCAATTTAAACGACCAGGATGACCATCTGAATCTCTAGTCTAAAGGTTATATCAAATGAAACAAACACAGCGAAAATACGCAAATAACTATCAGCTTGTTGGTATGGGGTACAAACTTAATGAGAGCTTAACAAGATGCTAATCGCTAGGCTCTTTCATTGGTAGCCAGGCACAAAGTGAAACATTAATTGCCTCTGCATATCTACTAATTACAAAGCATGCAGTAGTATTTCTTACTTTTTGCAATACTTTCAAGAATTGTGATGCAAGAGCTCGAAATTACCAACTGCATCTTTGATTATGCTAGAATATACGCAATCTATCTCTTTAACTTAATAGTGTTTTATTTTAAAATGTTCGTTGTATAGAAATTATATCTGGGTATCTAAAGGTTTATGCAGGGTGTCTCAATGAAGTTCTACATGAGCTATAAAGCTTTATGAGCAATATAGATAGGACAGAATTTCTCGAATTGAAGAATCTCGTATGTTGAAAGATTGCAGTCGGAATGATATAAACACACATTATATACAAATGCGAATTCATCTTCATAAATAGTTAGAAGGAATAAGAAGGAAATGCAAAACCATTTTCCATTATTTTCATACAGTTTCTTAGAATAATAACAGGTGCAGTCTTGATTTTAGGAACAATTCTGTGCTTAAGCTGTTATGATCGAAAATGTGCTTCTTATACTTCATCGTGCAAAAGGTCATGCACAATAATGTTGCATAAATCAACGAGGCATGAAATATGGCTTTCAATTTTCCGCCGTTCACACACCACGAGTAATGACTGCTGTTTTCCAGATACACTGAAACAACGATTTTCGCCTTGTTTCATTCGTAGACCTCCAATTCACAGACAATTAAGTATTCAGCTTCTGTGATAAATACCGTCACATATTCTCCTTGCATCACTGTCGGACAATCGAATCTTTTGATCTCACCAGACAATACTGTACCTGAATCAACACATCTTGGATTGTTTACGCCACCATTTGATCCATCATTGCCAACGGCTATGTGGAATGGATTAATTCTTAATGGTCCCCAAGTGGAACTACTTCTGATTATGACATATCTTACCGATGCTTCTCGTCCGAGATCAACATTCCACCAAGACGGTGTTGGGAATGTTTCAGTTGTTGCACAGACTTGCCAATCACCAGCCCGGTTGCCATCGTTTCCAAAACTAGCAACCATTGGTATTCCACCATAGGTGTGCAATGATGAATGGCTTGCCGGTTTGTGATAAGCAATGTTTTCTGTAATAGAAGCGAAAAAGACAAATTGTGTAAATACCGTAAATATTGTATTCTTCATATAACGGTTTCTGTATTTGTGATTGTATTAATATTTGTATTGTATTGGAACGGAGAACTGCAAAGCATGAAACGTCCACTGTATATTTAGTTATCAACGGTCGCAATGCCACACAAAGTAGTCCATAATAATTTGCTTTAATATTAGCAGAGAAACAGCGTTTGACATCACAAGATAAAGAGCCAGCAGCATTGGCACAGCGTGCATTTGTGTTGCAGTTGAAACTATAATGAATGCGAGTAGCTGTATATACATCTATAACATTTAATTTGTATTCTAATGACGAACAATCATCAGGGTTATCTTTCAAAAGATAGAAGGCCTGCTAGCTAGGCATTCCCAGTTTTGATTTGTAAAATGCCTTCTTTGGCCTTGTCTGTCTGAGGCTTAGCAGGTAGTATTTTTTGTCCTAATCTACAAAATTATTTTCGATATTGGCAGGAAAATCTCTTCACTCTATCACAACACGCTTGTGCAAGTCGTCATAACTTTTACAAATGGGCATCCAGGGGCATTTTCTAAAGTGCTACAATGTATTGCACAATTGTCAACAACCAGTTTGAAGCGATTCTATGGCTCGATACCACACAAGGTTGATGTCACAACGGCAAGCTCAATTAGAATGTTGTTAAGAACTAGGACTAAATGCAAGTTTAGAGAATTTTGGAGTTATTCAGTGGCACACTCCTAGTATGAATTAAAAAACACGAAAGGAGGAGCAGACACAGATGTATTGATGAGAGGAAAATATTTTTACACTCTTGACACATTTAACAAAACAAATTGAAGTCAAATAATCTGACATTTCCCTGTTCGAGTTTGCGAATGTCCTCTCGCTAAGAGTAACTGAGAGCACAGTGAAAAATCTCTAACAAAATATTTAAATGTGCGACACCATATCTAAAGTTGAACGGAAATCATTCATATATCACTTTATTTACCTCTACAATATTCCCCATCCTCAGTGTAACCATTTTTACATACACAAGAATGAGATCCATTAGAATTGACGCACACAGTAATATCCGTGCAATCATGCGTTCCAGCAATGCATGCATCAGTAACTGTGAGAAATAAAGATTGGTAATTGCGTAAATATTTGATAACCTGTCTATTTATCTATCTATGCATTCATGTACAAAAATCTTCATAGGTTATAACGTATAAAAACCTACGCAAACTGTGCATGTGTCGCATCGTATCTTTTAAATCATATTCTTACAGCTTAGCATGGGCATTCCAAACAAGTAAGATACTCTAAAATTGAATGTGCATAGCCATAGTTATATCATACTAATGCTGCCAAAAATTGTTTTTACAGACAATCAAGTCTGTCACTTTGTGTGTCTTGATTATTGATTGGAGAATTGTTATATAGCTTTCGATGTCTATAATACATGAATAATAGAGAAACGATAAAGATTACTGTAAAAATTTTCCTCTAAAACCTAATTATGCTGTTACATTTTGCCAGACATATACAACTTGCAAAAACCAGGCTAAATTTCCTCTTTCCAAAACCCTTTTTGTTTGCAAAGGCGTACGTGAGTCCATATGCTGGATATATAACACATTACGCAAGCAATGGAACCTGCATGTTACTCCATGTTACCTTTCATGCTTTTCGTGCGCGATCGCAGAGAAATGACTCTACCTTGATATCTAGTTTAGAAGAAGTGCTTCCTTATACTATGGTTAAGTATAGTATAGTATTACGGGATAATACATATTTTTCATTAACTACAATCCTGTTAACACAAAAATATAAACTGAGATCGCCTCAGAGATTGCAAATAACAAAAGAGTTAGAATGGCGTACTCTCATCGCAGTTAATTCCAGCGTATCCAGGAAGGCACTGGCACTCATGACTGTCCTCAATGTTCAAGCAAATACCACCATTCTTGCAAGGTGAACTGAAGCAATAACTAATCTAAAAATCGTTAGAAGCAGTGTCAAGACACAATTTTACGAAATGGTAGAAAACTTTGAGGATGCTCAAACAGAAAATGTGATTAAAATGCATTTCAAGGCCCGTTATAAGAAGAAAATTTTTTCAATCATTCTCAGTCAGCGTTGCTATGATTATGTTGCTTATTGAAATAAAAAAATAATTAAAAACTGCGCAATACGCTGTGGCATCCGTCTTGGATTTAAGCTTTGAATAAGCTCTACTGCATAATGAAAGAACCTTTGAATTGCATTTCATTAATTATGTCTTTAAAAACATAGTTGAATACTAGCTGTGAAACATTAACATTTAAAGTAGGAGAATAACAGTAGTAGCATAGATAATAGAAGGAGGTATTATCTATTATCTATGGTACTAGAAACATGCTCATGTATTGCTGTGTAGTGTTGGCATATTGCTAATTATGAGTGCCCCGTTGATTACACTGTTGAATCTTGAATCAGGGTCTCATAAGTTTTGGTTAGCAAGTTTTCCGTGGTTTTTAAGGAGAGCCTTGTTGGTTTAAAGCACACCTATATTCAACCTTTTGCTAAATAATGCGAAAATTGTCGCCATAATGTGTTTTGCACAATACAAATTGAAGCAAGATTTAAACGATAAGAAATATGAACCAGTAACATTTATGGTGTAGCTGTTTTGTTTTGCATCTTTCTTATCCTTTTGTTACGTTTGTATTTATGAATTATGTTATCTTAAGTGTTAAGAGCAATGTGAAATCTGGCGATGAGCTCTACTGTGAGCCTTTTGACTAACAGAATTACATCACAGTTTCTGGGCATTCGGCAAAATTCCTGTCCTCTGACAAGTTATAGATTTAGTTTCAACAGTGGAATTGATTGCGTCTTAATTGGCTTCTGGTTAACTGGTAATTACAGATTGGATAAAGGTCAAAAGACACTAAAACTGAGCGAGCAATATCTTTAGTTTATGTTCTGCTAAAAGTCGCGCGCGAGACCAAGAAAATTGTCAGTTTCCATAGAAAAGCCAAAAAGCCCATAAACGATGTTTTTCATACATCACCGCTTCAGACGCAGGTGATTCCGCTATCAATCGCCTATTAATCCTTAATTTATAACAGGATGCTAGACAGAAAAGTCATGGGTAGTCTATGATGCTAAGCGCATTAAGGTAAGGAAAAAACTTTACTTGAAAAATCATTGCCTTCCACCCTTCTTGATCAGGAATAACAGAGCAATCATCAATGTCTGAAAATATTTCGCAATTTTCAATGTCCTTTGCTTTCTTCTTATAGTTCAGCAGTTTGCATTTCTTTCTTAAACATCGATGAGTGCATTGAATCTCACTCTTTACAAAGAATGCTTTCATGGCAGCCCTTGGGCAGGCAAATTTCATGTTGACGAAAACATCACTGACAGAACCTCGGTCTAAAATCGCGTACTTGATGAAAAGGAAAATCAGTGCAACTCTCATTGCCACTGTAACCATACTGACAGGATATGTAGGAAAGAGCGTCGCAAAAATGATTCTGACATGAAACTTTGCCAAAAAATATTTTTTATACATGCATTAGCACCAACTTTTTAACTGGCTGAAAGAAAAAGCGTTCATAACTATTACAGTTCCATAGAATGATATTTATCAACAACTCTCAACAACCTAAATCTAATTTTTAT
This sequence comes from Catostylus mosaicus, assembly GCA_964019065.1. Taxonomy (NCBI): domain Eukaryota; kingdom Metazoa; phylum Cnidaria; class Scyphozoa; order Rhizostomeae; family Catostylidae; genus Catostylus; species Catostylus mosaicus. Next base: position 3,891,396 of record OZ025187.1, read on the forward strand.
GAAAGACTATTTTTAAAAAAAACAACGACTCATAAACTTCGTATTCAAAATCCCCTTTTGATTCCAAAGATTAAAACTCAGCTGTGGTATTAAATCATTTAGTTTCCAAGGGCCGAAAATCTGGAATTTGCTTCTTGATGAAATTAAAACAGCCCAAAATGCTAAACAATTCAAAAATTTGATTAAAACTTGATTCCATGAAAACAAATGCATGTGTTCTTTATGCAGCAAATGAAGTGCTATATACAATCCTTGAATTTCCTTTATGTTAGTCTGAATTAGTGAACGTCCACTATCGTAAGAACTAACATTAAACAACCATACAATACAATACAATCCAATCATTATTGCTTTTGCCTTTAATCCATCAATCTTACATTTAGCGCCCCCTGGAATGGTTAGAACAACATCTGAAGCGTTGCAAAATTTGCATTTTGCATATTGCAATTGCCCCTGGACGGAAAGGTTTCAAATTCCCTGTCTTCAAAGCAGTGGATTGATAATCTGGCCGTACCAAGTGAACCTTGGAAATTTGTTTGCAGTTTGTATCAAACACGTTACATCTCAACAAATGAGAAATTTTCTTTTATTTGCAATGGGTCTGCAACATGTACCTGTTTTTCGTTTTAAACAGTCTGCAATATTAAGCAGTTATGTTTTCATATTTTCGAATGCTTCAGTAAGATTAAGTGAAACATACCGGTGATCGTTCACTCCAGATGACAATTAGAACTGGGAAGTGTTTGTTTTTTGTCAAATAATAATTTTCCTCTTCAGCTGTCACTGCATCATCCTCACTCGTTGCAAGTGTTTCATCTAAAACAGCTCTTTCTTAATTCAATTCGTATGCTTCTATGAGACCTGTTTTCGAGGTTGGATAGATATTGTTTAAGAGTCTCATTTAATTGAAATTTTGGGATTTATATTGTTGGTGTTCCTTTTTAGAAATAACTGAGTACAGATTGAAGAAATGTTGCCATTTTTTGAATTATTTGCGACACATTTGCTCTACCTAAAGGTTTTGTTAAAACAAACTCTAATCACCCTATTAATTACAGTGTTTGGCATGTTGTTTTTTGTAATACAACTGTCAAAAGGATGCCCATAAACAATATTTTTTGATGGGAGGAAATAATTTTCTTTAGGTACTGCTTGACTTGTCACAATTCTGCTTTTCTGTTCTCATTCCTTGCAGAACGCTCCCAACTAAATTATTTCGCTCGTTTTTCCGCTGCGCAGGAGTAATTTAGTTGAGAACAAAAACTCAGACTTGTGACAAGTAAATATAATGTCAGTTTTTTTTAAACATAGAACATTTAGGCTAAGATTTTTGCATTTTAAATGTTTCAACGAATCATTCATATTTGCCAATATCTTTTTAAAAGCATCGCTTAAAAATTGCTCTGCTGAAGAAATGATTATTTACCGAAAGTGGCGTAAATACCCCTTTACCGGAATTGCCTAAAGTATTTTTCCCTACCCTCAGCTATCTAATGTTCCACTTCTGGACTGTAACTGACTGTTACTTAAGATCAATTGGAACAATAAGTATACGTTTTGCAAGGAAGAAATAATCAGCAATGAACTGAGATTCTGTGAATATCCTTCAATTTCGATATTTTCAATCGTGACAGTTTCAATTTACCAAAGCCTTCAACTGACTGGTGGAAATTCCAGTTCTAAACTTTAGGAATGCACGAAGTTAAGAAAAAAAGGAACAGAGCAATTTTAAAATAACTCCAAAATTTGTAAGATGAGTGAGAATATTTTGGTTTTAATAATTCTTCCCAGCATGCAGTCCTTAGAGTAAAAACATTATTTTTTAGTAGCAACGATATGAATATTCTGCAAGCAAACGATCATGAGATAATATTCATTTCATTTCATCTCATTTATTCATTTATAATTATTTTGACACAAAATCCCTTCAGCTACGTTACAGCTATTAAAAATACAATACAAAATACAAATATAAATATTTTAAAATGGTATTGCTTGTCTTTCAGGGAGTCGTGCTTTAATTAAGTTTCAGCTCTTCAAATATGTTTTTAGTTGTTTTTTAAACTGGTACAAGGTAGGAAGCTCCCTGATACTTATTGGGCTTTCATCCCAGACCTTAAGAGCAGGGTACGAAAATCCTTTTTGGCATACTCCAGATTATACTTCGGAATCTGCAGATCTCTGCAGAATCGTGTGTTGTAGCTGGAGTATTTGGATCTTCACTGAAATTTGTTTCAGAGATTTTCTGGCAGAGAAGAATCCATTTGATTTGAAGGAGACTAGTAGCATGAACACATTCACAGGGGTAAAGATCTGGGTCACGTGGTCGGAAGCAAATGTGGTCGGAAGCAGTCGTACTACAGGGTCTCTCACAATTCAATAATTCAAGGTCCAAGCAACGAAACCCATGAGGGTGAGACGTCATCTGCAATTAATTACCTTCCTATTCTTTAATATCCCCTGCAGGGTTTGGTATCGGTGAAATCCACTGCTTTTATCAGAATCATGAATGAGATGATAAGTTATGTAACATAATATCATGTTATATTCTCAGTATATCTTACATACATAAATACATACCAAATGAGTGTACGGGGATGAGAGTAAATAATGCAGACATTTTTGTTTGCACAAATCATCAGGCATGTTCATGAATGGGGACGACATTAATCTAAAACGTAGAGCTACGAGCTCTTTGCGTCAGTAAACGATGGAACTTAAAACAAATCAGTTGTTTCCAAAGTTTCTAGATATGTAAAGATACCAAATAAACCTTTCGGGGTGAGAGCGACACTGCGGAATCTGCTTAAAATAAAGTCACCGGACGCCCTCGATGTTAAAGGAGGTACAAGTATATTAGAAAACTGGTGCAAGATATCAGAATCTCTAGATTTTAGGAAGAAAGTATCGAGAATTGGCTTTTATCCAAAGAGGGCTTAAATTTGCAGGTTTTCGCGCATACGTACCCATCAGGTCTGGGAATCATGGGAAATCTTTCAATAGCTTTCATTCATTAGATTATGTTCGTTAGCGGTCATGTGTTTGATAATTGTCCCTGCATATTTGCCTTTTTATAGAGAAAACCCACATACACAGGTACGCATCACTTATTTACAATATGATAACCTATGACACGTTAAACGATCCACAAAACCTGAGGTACCTTGAATAGCCTATTGATTGGCCTCTTGAATTTTTCAACTGTAAAAATATACACTCAATTGCGCCTTCTCTTTAGAAATCTATACTCTTTTCTACAATATTTCTTTGATCTTTAGCGCCCTTGTTTACGTACTACACAAGCATAATTGTTGGAATATTCAGAACAAAATACTTAAAAGTTTTGGCTAAACTCGCCATGATGAAGTTTACCAATTTGGCATGATTCGAAGTTTTGCTCTATCACTTTTACACTACCTATCCTCGCTTTTTTCATTCCTACCTTCTATTCTTGTCCCGTTCCGCTCTTATGACCTGAATTTTTCTAAAATATATCTCTCAGCAAGCCCATTCTATGTCTTCCTCATCACATTGCTTCCTAGCTGATTGTTTTAGTGTTGTCACTATTTTGACAAGTATGGTCAGACAGCTGCCCCGACCTGAACCCACTACTGGGTCTGCTTGGGCCTTACGGTGCCCCTAGATCCCACAGTTCACAAGCTACGATTTTTACTCAATTTCTTCACACACTATTAAGGAACATCAGAATTTGGAACCCCATCCCCCTATACTTCTAGACCCGCCATTGATATGACCATGACAGCTATGAACTATCATAAAATGTTATGCTTATTTTGGAATTTTAATGTGATTTGATGCTGGCTTATAGAGCGAAGAGCATTTAAAACAAATCAGTTGTTTCCAAAGTTTCTAGATATGTAAAGATACCAAATAAACCTTTCGGGGTGAGAGCGACACTGCGGAATCTGCTTAAAATAAAGTCACCGGACGCCCTCGATGTTAAAGGAGGTACAAGTATATTAGAAAGCTGGTGCAAGATATCAGAATCTCTAGATTTTAGGAAGAAAGTATCGAGAATTGGCTTTTATCCAAAGAGGGCTTAAATTTGCAGGTTTTCGCGCATACGTACCCATCAGGTCTGGGAATCATGGGAAATCTTTCAATAGCTTTCATTCATTAGATTATGTTCGTTAGCGGTCATGTGTTTGATAATTGTCCCTGCATATTTGCCTTTTTATAGAGAAAACCCACATACACAGGTACGCATCACTTATTTACAATATGATAACCTATGACACGTTAAACGATCCACAAAACCTGAGGTACCTTGAATAGCCTATTGATTGGCCTCTTGAATTTTTCAACTGTAAAAATATACACTCAATTGCGCCTTCTCTTTAGAAATCTATACTCTTTTCTACAATATTTCTTTGATCTTTAGCGCCCTTGTTTACGTACTACACAAGCATAATTGTTGGAATATTCAGAACAAAATACTTAAAAGTTTTGGCTAAACTCGCCATGATGAAGTTTACCAATTTGGCATGATTCGAAGTTTTGCTCTATCACTTTTACACTACCTATCCTCGCTTTTTTCATTCCTACCTTCTATTCTTGTCCCGTTCCGCTCTTATGACCTGAATTTTTCTAAAATATATCTCTCAGCAAGCCCATTCTATGTCTTCCTCATCACATTGCTTCCTAGCTGATTGTTTTAGTGTTGTCACTATTTTGACAAGTATGGTCAGACAGCTGCCCCGACCTGAACCCACTACTGGGTCTGCTTGGGCCTTACGGTGCCCCTAGATCCCACAGTTCACAAGCTACGATTTTTACTCAATTTCTTCACACACTATTAAGGAACATCAGAATTTGGAACCCCATCCCCCTATACTTCTAGACCCGCCATTGATATGACCATGACAGCTATGAACTATCATAAAATGTTATGCTTATTTTGGAATTTTAATGTGATTTGATGCTGGCTTATAGAGCGAAGAGTAGTTGGGCAAAGTACTTCTGCCCTAAAATGCGGGGAATTTCTCAGTCACATCATCTGATCAAATTTTGCTCGTCAAAATGGGTAGGAATGCCAATTTTCATGGTTGCTAAATGAATAGGCCATTCCAATGATTACGTCATATGCCGCCCGGCGCGCAATTCGTACGGGTAGCTTAGTGCACTAAAAAAGAGCTTCTTCCTATCCACTTGTTTTCCCTGAACAGATCACCACTGCATCCAAATAGTCAACAAAGACATACTAGATCTTCATTATAGTAAAATACGGATGACGGGCCCTTAAAATGAGTAAACTCAGGCCGATCTGAATATCAAACCGGTCTGAAATTATGGTGGAAAAGAATCGCGAACTGCGCAGGAAAAGACAAATACGAGAAATATTTTTTAAAGATAAAAAGATGCAACTGAAAGAGCCCAGAACAAAGTGATGTGTGTTGGAAAAGTGAAATTGATCACAAAATGCTTCCAGTAGAGTGGAAAACAAAGTTTCAAATGTCAAGGGAAAGCTTTTTTAATGTGAATGTGATCGTAAATCACAAAATAGATGGCTGAACGATGAAAATGGCGCTAGATGATGCAATGTCTCCTCCCCAAATTTCTTTGCAACTTTAATTTCCCCTCGATCTGAAATATCTCTTTGCATGGGAACTTTAGGTTGATTTAAGTTTTCAGATCGATATGAGTGATTTTACGAGCTGAGTTTGATATGAGATGAATTATGTTTCTTATATAAACACTCTGAGGGTCTTGACCAGACACTGAAATCGAGTCTAACGATATAAAACTCAGATCAGTCTGAGATTGCTTGGGTAAATAACATCAATAGTGAATATGCGCCCAAGGTGAAGAACTTTAGAGGCTTCATAATTTTACAAATATTAAGATTCGCCAAATAATAAAATCACCCGAATGAATTAATTTTTTGAAGGCCAAATGATAGAAAAACAGCAAAAGCACAGGGTAAATACGACAAAAATAATATCCACCATACGGGGCATCTTCAGAGTAAATTTTAAATCAGCTGCTAATGAAAACGATATCAAATTTTTTTGCTTCTTAGCTTTTGTATAGCTATAGGTTTATACATGTGATGCTGTAAAGTAACATGCAATGCAGAGGCAAAAATTATTAAGATTTACATAGTTGTGAGCATTCTACGTAAGCCCGCTAGACAGCCCATTATATCATTTTCTTCTGTACCTGCACAGGTTAAAACCAAACCATATAAATCCCACCAAACAGACGATATCGGCTGTTTTTAGCAATGTAATTATCACATGAAGTTGAATTCTGCCAATTGCCTTTGAATCAATTTGTTTTGAATGGGAACACCAGCAATATCCACCTCTTGATGTCCAATAAGGTACAAGTACCAAACACTTGAAAGGTTCCATTGGATATTGATTTGAATTGAAAACAATAAACTATTGTTTTGTAACATGTGACTTCTCCAAAACATGATTTACAAACACACATAGCTATCACTTTGGCAATTGATGTCTACATTCCAACAGCATCTAGAAGAGAGAAACAGTTAAAGACAATATACGGTTTCGATAAAGTTTTTTTAAAACAGGTAAGATTCTTCATGTTTGCAAAGTATCGTGCTTTTTACTTGGAATAGACTAGACTGCATTTGTTATGTAATAATAAAGGATTACTGAGAGACAAATGTCATTGCTACGATTTGCTGATGCTCTGCAAACTGTCGTTATTCGAGAATAACATCTTATAGTCTGTAGTAGTGTTAATGTTTGGCTAATTGCTATTAAACTAGGATAATCTTATCAGGGTGATTGATTCATGTCAGTTTCTAGAAAATATCATATTCTTAAATTTAAGAACGCTTGCTTTGTTGAAGAACTGTTGCCATGGAATCAGCATCTCACAAAACAGCAAAACATTGAATTCCATGGTAACTGAAGAAGATATTTCCATGTACCCCTTTTTGTCTTTAGTGGAAGATGTCTCGGTAATTTAACATATTTCTCAAAAAAGAAGCCCTTTAAGCTAGAGACCAATGAAACCCTTGTAATTGCATATAGCAGCAGGACCTCTTGCTGCATTTTGGCTTTTTTGGATGTTGATTGAAGCACTTTGATATTTTAATTCTTAGAGACGGATTTTATGCCATGCCATTTTGAAAAAACGTGCAAATTTCAAGTTGGTCAATACAATTTAATTAATGCTGTTTTTGTAAGCAGCAAGTGGCGTAGCTTCTTCTAAGTATGATTTATAAACATCCTTCCAAGCATTCGATGAGAACCCGCAAGGTTGCAAGCTATTTTCTTCTCTACTTACTTGCGACGATTAAAAAGAGTCTATGTAAGTAACACAACACAGATAATAAATTCTCCGTACCTTGAATGTATTGCGGTTTTCATTTGGAATAGTTTGGTCTATGTTTTTAATGCAAAAATTAGGGAATTTTAGAGACACAGGCCTCAGCTACGTATTGCAGATGATCTGCAAACTGTCTTAATTCAAGAATAAAATCTTATTGTCTGTAGTGGTGTTAACGTTTCGCCAATTGCTATTAATCTAGGAAAACCTTTCAAGGGTATTGATTCATGTCAGTTTCAAGAATCTAAGAATGCTTGGTTTGTTGTAGGGCTGTTGTCATGGAAGCAGGATTTTACAAAACAGCGAAACCTTTAATTCCATGGCAACTTAAGAAGTTATTTCCATGTACCCTTTTTTGTTTTTAGTGGAAGATGTCTCAATAATTTAACATATTTCTCAAAAAAGAAGCCTTTATAAGCTATAGACCAATGCATTCCTTGAAATTGTGTATAGCAGCAAATGCACATGTATTCTAGCAACTATAGAACAGATTAATTGCGACTTCTCTAAATAGCCTCTTGCTGATTTTTGGTAATTTTTTGGATGTTAATTGAAGCAATATGAAATTTTAATTCTTAAAGACAGATGTTTTGCCATTCAATTTTGAAAAACAGAATCTTACTTGTAATCAAGGCTTGCAACAGTGCTTGAATTCTTTATGGCTTAACAAGAATGTTTTTAAAGCATTAAATCATAGTATTCAGTAAAGTTTTCCATCAAATACATTGCAAAATGTCTAGAGCGTCAAAGTTAAGATGAAAGGGCTAGTCAAGGTCGACACATAGATGCATTTTCGTCTCACAGTTATATTCACTCAGTTCAAACGTCTAAAACCAATCAACACAAGGGGTCAGTAGAGGCAAATAGTGTTTTTATTGAATGGTGCACAGAAATAAATAGAAGTTAATTTTGACGTCTCTAAAGACCCAATTGTTGACTTTTGGTGATTCTTTTTATGTTAACATGAAATGTATATTCGTGAAAAGGGATATTTTACTATGCTATTTTGAAGAAAACGAGAAACTTTCAAGTTGGTCAATATAATATAATTAATGCTGCTTTTGTAACTAGCAAATGGCGTAGCCCCTTATATTTCTGATCTATATACATTATTACAAGAAACTGCAGGCCGTCAGCTATCTTTACCTACTCCCAACAACAATTTTTCACGATGAGATTATTTGCTGTTTGCAAATGGTGCCAAACGATTTTCGGGCTTTTGATGCAATCATGAGGTTAAACTATGTTCATTCCTATTGAATCAATTTGTTTATGAAAGGCAGCACCAGCAATATCAAGCTGTAGATGTCCAATAAGGAAAAGTTCCAAACCATTGACAGGTTCCATTGGATATCGATTTGAATTGACAAATAAAAACTATTGTTCTGTAACATGTGACTTCCCCAAAACTTGATTTACAAACCCACATAGTCATCACTTTGGCAATTTATGCATACATTGCATCAGCAACTAAAAGTAAGAAGCATTTGAAGAGAACATATGCTTTCGATAAAGTTATTCTGAAACAGGTAAGATTCTTCATGTGTGCAAAGTATCGTGCTTTTGACTTGAAATAGATCGGACTGCATTTGTTATGTAATAATTAGGTATGCCTGAGAGACACATGTCATTGCTACGATTTGCTGATGCTCTGCAAACTGTCGTCATTAAAGAATAACACCTTACTATCTGCAGTGGGGTTGATGTTTGACTGATTGCTATTAAGATAGAAAAACCTTTTTAGGGGGATCGATTCATGTAGTAGTCTAGAAAATATCATGTTCCTAATTCTAAGAACGCTTGGTTGGTTGTAGAGCTGTTGCCATGGAATAAGGGTCTCTCAAAACAGCAAAACATTCAATTCCATGGCAACTGTAGAATTCATTTCTATAGAATCTGGCAGTATTAAGTGAAGTTGTCAAAGAATGATTTCTGTAATATTTCTGCAAGTCTCCATTCATGGCCGCTGGAGTTTTCTTGCTTTTTATGGCCGGGCTACTAATGCAATTAAGCAGTAGTTAAAATAAACTTTAAATCATATTTAAAGAATTGTGTTTGTGCTCCTTCAACCAATGACGAGAAATGTGTGCTCCAGGATGCACTGTATAGTAAATTCTATCTCAAGGAAACAGTCATAAATTTTGATATGAATAACTTACTCCTGATTCCTACGATTTTTTTGAACAACGTGGCAGTTTTCTTTGCATGCTTTGCTAAATTTAATGTTAGTGGGAGTCATTTAGAAAATTTCACATGTTTGTGACAGAAGAAGCACTGCTAAAGTTTAGGTAAAAGAAGCATATTACATTGTTTATAGCAGCGCGTGACAAAAGAATTGTAACAAATTTAGGAGAATAGTTGTATATATGAGAGAGAGGGGAATATTTGGAAAAATTATTCTAAATTGATAAGCCTAGACTAGGGAAGAATGCTGATTACTGTAAACACTAGGAAAACTCCAATGACCCTCTTCTGTTTTGTTCGTAATAACATCAAACGCCCTGTGCTTGAATTCTTTATGGCTTAGCAAAAATGTTTTTAAAGCATTAAACCATAGTATTCAGCAAAGTTTTCCATCAAATACATTGCAAAATATCTAGAGCGTCAAAGTTAAGATAAAGGGGCTAGTCAAGGCTAGCCAATCAAAGCAAATTAGAAAAATGAAAGATTTCTCCTTATGTTTGTTGATGGTATTATGGAATCAACCTTAAGATATGTCGCTTTACGAATGCATTTTCATCTCACATTTATATTCACACAGTTGAGACGTATAACGGCAATCAACACAGGGGCACAGTAGAGGCTAATAGAGATTTTATTGAAGGATGTACAGAAATGAATAGAAAATAATTGCGACTTCTCTAAAGAGTCCGCTGCTTTTTTTTGGTGACTTTTTCTATAAGTAAAGCAATATGGTTATATAAATAGCAATATATAAATGTTTATTCTTGAAAAGAGATATTGTACTATGCTTTTTTAAAGTAAACGTGAAACCTTCAAGATGGTCAATATAATGTAATGAACGCTTCTTTTGTAACTAGCAAATGACTTAGCACTTTATGTTAATGATCAATATAGATCGTTACAAGAACCCGCAAGGCCTTCCGTTATTTTCCCTACTTGCAAGACCAATTTTTGGCCACGAGATTATTTCCTTTTTGCAAATGGTGCCAAACGATTTTCGGGCTTTTGATGCAATCATGAGGTTAAACTATGTTCATTCCTATTGAATCAATTTGTTTTTGAAAGGCAGCACCAGCAATATCAAGCTGTAGATGTCCAATAAGGAAAAAGTACCAAACCATTGACAGGTTCCATTGAATATCGATTTGAATTGACAAATAAAAACTATTGTTCTGTAACATGTGACTTCCCCAAAACTTGACTTACAAACCCACATCACTTTGGCAATTGATGCATACATTGAAACAGCATCTAAAGGAAAGAAGGTTTTGAAGAGAACATACGGTTTAGATATAGTTTTTCTAAAACAGGTAAGATTCTTCATGTGTTGAAAGTATCGTGCTTTGACTTTAAATAGATTGGACTTTATTTGTTATATGTTAATAAGGGATTTCTGAGAGACATGTCGTAGCTACGTTTTGGTGATGCTCTCAACGCTGTCTTAATTCATAAATAACATCTTATAGTTTGCAGTGGGGTTAATGGATGACTCATTGCTATTGAATTAGGAAAACCTTTTTATGGGGATTGAGTTATGTCATTTTCTTTGTAGAGCTGTTGCCTTGGAATAAGGGTCTCGCAAAACAAAAAAGTTTGATTCTATGGCAACTGTAAAAGTTATTTACATGGGCGTTTTTTTATGTTAGCTTAAGATGTTTCGATAATATAACAGATTCAGAGAGAAGAAGCCCCTCTAAGCTGTAGACCAAGGAAGCACGCTTATTTGTACTGTTCTGTGCCTGAATAGGGATTTATTACCCTATGCCTGATACAGAGTGACATTAAATGGCCGGCGTGTTCTTGTTTCACTTGTTTTGAGTTAATCCGATTGATATGCAAAAACAGATATGTTCTATGCCGGGAAAGCTTGCCACACTGCTTCAAGCTCTTATGGTTAAACAGTATCTTTATCAAGCATCAGATCTTAATATTGAGCAAAGTTTCTTCCAAGAGCATTCCAATATATCAGGAGCATCAAAGTTAAGATAAAAGGCCTTGTCAATACTAGCCAATCAAAGGAACTCAAACAAAATTTTATTCCATTTGCTCAGACGTCTAAAGACAACCAACACATGAGTACGGTAGAGGCTAATAGTTTTTTTGATAAATGTTGTCCAAAAATGGGTAGAAATTAATTGTCACTTCTCTAAAGAGCCTCTTGCTTAGTGTTGGTGAATTTGTCATGTTAATTGAAGCAATATGAAATGTATATTGCTGAAAAGAAATTTTATACTTTAATATCTAGAAGTAGACCTGAAACTGTCAAATTGTTCATTTCAATGTAATTAAAGCTGCCTTTTGTAACTAGCAAACCGTGTAGCTTCTTATATTCATAATTTATACACATCTTTGGAAGCATTTCTCACGAGCCCGCAAGGAAGTCCATTATAAAGTTTTCTACTGTACTTGCTAAAGTTGAACACCACCCACATAAACCACACCAAACACATGATAAATGTATTACCGGAATTCAGCAATGTAATTATCTCATGAATTTAAATTATGTCCAGTCCTATTGAATTTTTTAATGAAAGGCAACACCAGCAATAGCAAGCTCTAGATGTCCATTGAGGTACAAGTACCAAACCAATGACAGGTTCCATTGGATATCCACTTACAATAGAAATAGAAAAATATTATTTTGTAACATGTGACTTCTCCAAATCTTGATTTACAAACACAAATAGCCATTACTTCGGCAATCGGTGCATACATTGTATCAGCATCTAAAAGTTAAAAGCATTTGAAGAGAACATACGGTTTCGATAAAGTTATTGTGAAACAGGTAAGACTCTTCATATGTTGAATGTATCGTGCTTTTCACTTGAAATAGATTGGACTTCATTTGTTATGTAGTATAGAGGAATTTCAGAGGGACACATACCGTAGCTTCGTTTTGCTGATGCTCTGCACACTGTCTTTATTTATAAACACATCTTATAATCTGCAGTGGGGTTAATGGATGACTAATTGCTTTTGAATTAGAAAAACCTTTTTATGGGGATTGAGTTACGTAATTTTCTTGCAACTGTTATTCTATTTAACTCTAAGCACGCTTGGTTGGTTGCAGAGCTGTTGCCATGGAATAAGGGTCTCACAAAACAAAAAACATTTGATTCCATGGCAACTGTAGAAGTTATTTCCATGGTCCGTTTTTTATGTTAGCTGAACATGTTTTGATAATATAACATATTCCAAGAGAAGAATCCCTTCTAAGCTGTAGACCAAGAAAGCAATCTTAATTGTTCTTTACCGTCGGGCTACCAATTCAAAGTAAACGAAATTATCGCAAAAAGAAGAAGCTGATAACAAAATTTTGATTTCGTCTATTCAGCCAATGTTGTGCAAAGTTTTTGTGAAGATTTCTCTGAATTTCTATGCGTTGCCTTTTGAAGATTCAGGAATCATTTACTGTTATTGAAATGATGACCTTAGGTTTGAAAAAGGTATCCTAAACAATGCAATATTCAATAATGTAATCTTTCACTAACATTTTCCCAAGATTTCTACAGAGTGGTGTTTGATAAAGCGTTGTTTAGAGAGTTCAGCAAGCCCAACAGACTAGTACTGCTACTTAATAAGTGGCGTAGAATCAAGAGTGCGGGGAAAGGCGTTTCGCACCATCTGCATTGCAGTACAGAAGGAAAACAACGAGAAATAGTATTGAATTAACAAAATAGTACATTGTATATTCCCTGTATGTCTTACCTACGGACTAGGCATACCATTTACAGTAGACATGGAATGCTTAGTTAAGTGGCATGATTTTTGGGAATAATCTTTGCAGACTTCATGTAGAAAACTGAACGAACATTTTTGGGACAGTGAGAAGGTGTGCTTTAAGCGCCAAAAGATTGCAAGAACAGTTTCTTGGCTTTTCCTGAATTCGCTATAGAGTTCAATGCAACAAGCAAATCTACTTTCTGCCAGGCGTTTAACAAAAAAAAGCTTTCCATCTTTCCAGGTGCTCGAAAAAGAGATGTGCAGATTTTGCTCGTGTGCTCGAAAACTTTCTTTTATTCCAATAAAATGGTTCAATAAACAAACAAAGATTAGAGAAAATTCCAAAGCATGGAAAAGCATAGCAAACTGTGCCCACAACATTTAACAATTGAATAGTAAAAAGTCATGCAATAAATTTAAAAAAGCCATTAACAATTACTAATGACTCCGATAAAAGTAGGACAGAGAAAATTAAATGTAGGAAAAAACAAATTACCAAAGGGAGGTGACAGCAAAACTTATGAACTTATTCCAAAAACAATTCTTATTTAATTCTCGCTATCTTATTAAATGTAAAGGTGAAATATATATCAATGCTAGAGCCTGATGATTTGACTATTTGCATGATATTTACTCATTTCTTTTGAAAAGCTGTGTTCCACCTTTGACAAAAGTTGTAATTGTCCAGCAACCCAGGTAATTGAAATGTAACTGCACCCATTACCTATAAACGCAATGTAATTTAAAATTAGGGAACTTTGTTAACAAATGTATTAAGTTCCAGCTTCATTTCTTTGAAAAAAAGTTTTTTACTTAAACTTTAAAAGTGGAGAGACCTTATCAAATTTTAAGCGCATTGCAACATGCGACACACCTAAATCTATGCTTTCTTCAAGAAGTAGTTTATTAAAGATACTCCTTTTAAAGCTTTTGTTAAAAGTTTTTATTCTCTAACTCCAGCAAATATGGTTATGGTAACGATCAAACTTACACTGCTTTTCCTTTGCATTAAATTCGCGGTATCGGACAAAGGATCCGTCAATGACGTTTATCTGAACGCAAAAAACTACTGTCCACGAGGTGCCATGGAAGCATTTTTTGTACAGAGTGAGATTCAATGCACTCATCGCTGTTTAAGAAAGAAATGCAAACTGCTGAACTATAATACGAAAACAAAGGACATTGAAAATTGCGAAATATTTACAGATATTGGTGATTGCTCTATTCTTACGGATCAAGAAGGCTGGAAAGCAATAATCTTTCAGGTTACATGATTTATAAATTTTATTTTGGTTTTCAAAATATCAATCCCTATAGTTTGTTATTCAGTTGTTGTTGTATGTTGACTTTGGAAAAGTTTTAAATTGTGATATACATAAGCAAAAAGATTACAAGAGAAGAAGAGAATAAGGAAACATATTCACTTTGATTGCTTTCCATTTCTATGCTTTGGTTTCTTTCTAGCAGTTCAATCTGTTGAAAATTCATAATTAGTTATTTGTAGTGTTGTTCCTAACATGAATATATCAGAAGGTCTTCTTATATTTAATGAAATGGTGCAGATAGTCATGTCTAATCGCTCGTAATTTTAAAGTGCAAATGTTTACGGAAAACTATAACACAACATTAATTGTTGCTAAATGTTCTTTGTGCATTCGGACTGACTTTGCATTCCTTAGCTATACGAATTGCTATATTTTGATTTCATAATGTTCTACCCTAATTTGAAATTAAGTTTTCAATTATTGTAGTTTATCCAACACTGGTGAATACTAGACGTAACATTAAAACCTCTTGCTTTCAGGAAGGAATGCACTCCTCCCGCCATTTCCAGATGACTACTTGTCAAGATTTCTGCAGGAGCTGTCTTGAAAAAATTTTTTAATTGATGTTTTTTCTAATCGTGCAAGTTATCAGGCTTTTTGATGAAGAGGGGAGTTGACATTGGCATTGTTATTTTGTAGATTGATGTTTGCTCAAGCGCGCCGTGCAAGAATGGTGCTACATGCAGCAACTTTGGTCACACTTATGAATGCAAATGTTCTCCTGGATACGAGGGCACAAATTGTGATCAAGGTTTGCTTATTTTCAAACTTAAAGTGTAATATGTTTGTTCTATCGTTTGTTCTATTTCTATCTAGAATACTAGAGTGTGAGGATCTGGAGTAAACTGAGAAGCAACGACCTAAACCTGGAATTAAAAAATACCACAAGCAGTTTTAGCAGTGCGACAGGAAATAATGCATGTTTTCAATTTGTGTTTATAGTTTTGAACTCGAGGCTCGACTGTTGCGCCACAAACTGGAGTGCTAACATTGTTAAAGGAAATGAATTAGCCTTTGAGCCGTCAGGCTTTATAAAAATTGTGAAAAAAAAATTTTTCATGTAGCAAATATAACTAAACCTAACAAACAGGAATGATTAAACTGAATGAATGTTTGAAATGATCCCTTATAGAGAATTTGTTTTATTGAAACACGTTCCTTTGTAGTAAATGAAGAAATTGCTGGTATTATTATGTGTGAATGCAAAGAGCAATATAAATTGCACATCGAACAAAGTGTTGAAAACGCTGGCTTGACGTTTTCTAGCATTTTTGCATACATTTTCCATTGCTGTGAAGATGGTCCCTCAGTTTAAAAAATTGATGCAAAAATACACTAGTATCAGGGCACTTTGTTATTTTACTTGTTATGTAGGAAAGCCTGCAAGAGAAAAGGGAGGGTGACAAGCTTTATGGAAAAGGGTACCAAAAACTCCCCCAACGTTTCAAAATTCTTCAGATTTCAGTGATAAATGACCTGCTGGTCACGAGCGTGTAGACATGTTCTCTGTGTTTTGCAAATTATTAAAGCCTTGAGAAAACATTGATAAAGTGGTTTTCCTGCTGCAGGACCTTTATGGAGGGATACTTGTAAACTTTTCTGCGTGATTGGAACAGCAGTCCAGAATGAAGTTGAATACACCAATAATTGTTGCAATAGCTTATAAACTTTTTCGCACATGTTATTCTTTGAATGCTGCTAGCCAGGACCAGTTATAGTCATCTTCGCAGCATAATTCAATATTCAATTCATTTTTAATTTTAAAGTTAGTTTAAAATTAGTTAGTTAGTTTAGTATTAGTTTTTAAATGTTCAGTCTTTCTTTTTCCCAACTGAATGCTTCCTAAGAACACGAATCATATTAAAAGAGCAATGCAATGACCAACTTCTCATTTATTGAATCAGACATCTATTCTTAGCATAGGTACCATCTTTTAAAACAGTAAAGCAGAATCCATTTCCATTTTTCACTTCTAGAAACAACATGAAAATCATCATTTAATAGAGAGTAATACTTATTTTGAAAAATTAACGACTTCCGCCATATTGAACAAAATTAATTTGCTTGCATTTTAAACATTGTGTCAACTGTAAATTTTTCGAAGAAGTTTAATATAAAACGCCATGACAAACAATTATTTTCTCATAGTGTCTCCATCCGTCGCTAGCATATATTTGCTACTATACATTTTGGCAGCCTATTTGTCTAATTTCCATCTTTTATTTCAATAGATATTGATGAATGCACAACAGGAACACATAATTGTCATGCATTGGCTTCATGCACAAATACTGCTGGCTCTTTTACTTGCAGTTGCAACTCTGGTTATTCTGGCGATGGAGTGACATGTACAGGTTATTAAAGCCTCTTATTCATATTCTGCAGCTGTATATGATAACCTAAATTGATGACATACACTGAATCATGCGTTGAAGACACTTGCATATTACGAGATATATGTTTCGAAACAAAACTAATTAAGGGCATGTGCTAAAATTATGTATTTAATTCGTTCTATCTTTTCAGACAGACAGAAGTTGATATGGTTATTCAAAATCATTGCCATAAGTTCTTTATTTGTGCATCTCTAGATTTGGACACAGAAATTCTTACTGATTATTTTACATTCATAAAAGGTGCTGAATCCTGCTTAGCAAAATTCAGCAAATAGGAAATTTCATTTTTTAAGAACCTACAGCTTGAGAATGGATAGTTTTTAAGCACTTCATTAGAAACAATTCAACCCTATATCTTAACAAGTCTTTTTCTAAAAGGATCCACTTAGAAATTAACTCACCTAATTTGTCAATTCACAATTTCAAAGGAAATGTAAAAAAACCACTAAATAAGCATTGGTAGAAAAAGTTTTCAGGGGTAAATCAAAAATCTGATAAATGTGTGACATTGGTTGAAATGTCAAAGCCAAGAGTGCCAAAAAATTGGACGAGACTTGAAAATTTCAAAATTAAATCCAATACACTGAACCTATTTGTTTTCTTAAATTTAGGCTTTGCATAGGATTGATTTTATTACCATAGGCATATATTTCGTTGCTAAACCTTCATCTAACCTTTTCTCCTGTGATTTTCTTGTCCATGTGTCAAGAAGCAGCACCCTACTTTCTTGAAGTAAATCAATGCATGACAACCTAAACAACAATGTTTACTGTACATTAATTATGCAATGTAAAATACTCTGATGATGAATTAATGCATTAAAAACCCGGCACATAAGACCCTGCATCTTGCAAGAGCCTACAGCTTGAGATTCGATAATTTTTACTCACTACATATGAAGCAGTTCAGCCCAATATCGTAACAAAGTAACAAGGCTCATAATAAAGTGATGTCAATACTTATTTCAAATCGACACTTTATATTAAATGCCGCCTTTAACAAAGAAATGTTTAGGTACAGTATCTTTCAAGAGAAAGGTCTTGGTCATGATAGAGGAATACAACACAAGAAATCTGAAAGTTTTAAAGAATATTTGAGCGTTTAAGCGCAGCAATCTAAAAATTCAGCAATTTCTCAGAAATCTCTTACAATATGGTTTAGGTACTTATGAATCCTAACAGAAAAGCTTCCACTACAATAGCAGTATCGAACAAACCTTACATTTTCAAATTAACAAAGACCATTTTTCATAGGCTCATACTTTTAATTTTGAATAAATTCAAACAATTGTCAATAGAAATCGTCAGTTTAACTAGATTTGATTCATAAACCTTACTAATAGCAAGGGCCTGACCACATCTTTATATATCTTCTTAAAATCTTTATTTAACAATCCTTTTTTGCGAGAGCCTTATCCCCTCTCTCAGTGCAGCGTAAACTGGTATTTGAGCTCAGGAGCTCATTTTTGTGCAGCGTTCCATCTACAAATGCTGTTAAACTTGAAATCCTTTTCTTTCGAAACTAAATTCTTCCTAAAAGCGCTGTTCCGAAAATTCTTACGAATAAATGACCTTTAGAGATGGGGCGTTATGGCTCCAAAATTAGAATCTGGAAACCTATTGACGAGAAGGCCCATTCATTGTGAGACACTGTGTCTATTGACCAGTAAAGCAGAGGATACACAGGAGCTACTGTATGCAAGTAAGGGCGTAGCGTGCGGGTCAGACTCAAGGTCAAAAGGGGGCTAGGGGGCTAAGCCCCACCAGACAGAATGATAAAACAATAGAAATAATAGAAAAAGCCCAAATTAACATAGTAATAAAGTAAATCAAGTATAGGTTACTAGAACGGACAGCAAGAAAAACAGAGTTTCTTTATTGTCTGATTTTTCTAGACTGGATTTAAAACCCTTGTAATTTTTTGTGGATAAATAATTTTGTCACCTTGATTGTTTCGTCCCTCTGAAATTAAATCACTTTTGGTCCCATTATTGTCAACTACATCATGATGGCTGTCGGGTTACCAAGGATCTATATTATCTTGGTATTTTAACTGGCATTTTGTTTCATAGTACTGTATATTCGTGGCTCTTAGCATGACAATTACTTAGATACCATCAGCCCTTGATTCTACCTTCTTTTCATCTTTTTGCATTTTTCTTGTGATTTCTTTTTTGCAAGAACAAAGTAGAAGTTAACCACCTCGTTCTAAGATTTTAGGTCAGCCTTTCATTCATTAATGGCACTTATATCATTAGTATCCCGTAAGTTCAATCTTCCCTTTAGCTAATCGATGATAAACCAGATTTTGTTGCAACTTCTTTGGTTGTCTTTAGAAAAGGCATTTCTGAAATAGCTTCTAACATGCCACACAACAATCGCGGTACCTTTGCCTTATTATTAGAGCGCCTTTTATAATTTCGATATGGTCCAATTTGTTTCCTCACTAATATGACCCACATTTGGTGATAAAATTTTGCTTTTGTCTCTCAGCAATGATCAAGTAATAGTGTATCGCTTATTGTCCTCTGAAGTGCCCTTGCGCACCATCCAGACTTTGCTGCCCCAGTATGGCTTCTACTTACCTGTTTCAAGCCTGTCCATTTGTTTCTTCACTTCATTTCTCTATTCCCTCGGTTCTCTGGTCTTTAGTTATTTGGTCATATCTTTCACTATTTTTGATTTTTAGAATGATATCTACAAACTTGCCAAGGCATTTGAGATTTCTTTGTTAGTTTTCTAGAAAATGGGGTGGCTTTCTTCCTTTATTATCCAGTCTCAAAGGAACCTATTCTATCCCAAGTAGAAAAACTGAATTTTTAATCTCGTTTTAATCACTTTCTTTACAACTCTGGTATTTAAAATTAATTGCTATGATCAATGCTAAGGGCCACTGAAAAGCTACAATATGAAATACATACTATTAAAAATGAAGCTAAATATTACTTTAAGTAATTTAACAAATGAGCAGGTTTACCATACCAAAAATAATAGTTAAAATCAAGAGAAACCCAGGTTTGGGGAACCTTAGTTTTCAAAGTTATGCTATACTGAAAATTAGTCTCTCTAGATTACTCCTATTGTTAAAAACATTAGACAAAAGACTCTTTTATCTGACGCTTGTTCGCTACAGCTCTCATTGTTTTCTTGGAAATGTCAATAAACCTAAATATTAGGTTCTACTTTTAGGAGACTTTCACTTGGATTGTTTCATTACAAAACGTGCCTTTTTACGAGCACAATAGTTTATGCCAGTCTATAAAGCGATCAGAAGAGGACTAGTGATTGCCATTCTGCACATAGACAAGGATGACAAGGAATTGCTAACACGAATTCGTTTGCATGTTATACTTTCGATGCCATCCAATTCTTCATCTTTAGAACCCTCTTAAAATTTGGCTTGAATTGTCGCAACCCATTGTAACAAACATTTGTCGTATTTCATTTGATATTTTTTTGAGTTGCGTTCGATGTTGGAGTTTTCCAAACATTTGCCTTGTCTGACTGGATAGTATGACTTTCAATTGGGGGCTGAATCTGAGTTTGAATATCTCTTCAGTGTCAAATAGATGGAACAGGTTCCTTTGATTGAGGCTCTTACAGCATGATTTAGAGGAATCCCTTCAAAGATGCTGTAGAAGTCGTAAAATTGATATTTATGGCCAAGATACACCCATGTTACTCTATTAAAAGGGCATATCTTGCCCCTGCTGCTCCTGTTGGCTAAGTGCAAGAAGGTCGTCGCACTGCCATTGTGCTGTAGGCGGCCTTGTTGATAGGATAACGTCTTTCGCAAATACAGGTCAGCTCGGGGTATCTCCTCGATCTTTAATGCAGGGCTACTTCACTGTAACCCAAAATTCCGAATTTTTCCGTCAATGGTTTAGTAATAACGTCAACACTAATAACTCTTGTTTAAAAACTTTCTATAGGAGCAAAATCTTCGGTTAAAATATTTTGAGGAGCTGGTGATTGTGATTTCTGCTCATAAACAGAAATGCTGTATATTCAGTGTATCTAATGACAAACGTTCTAATAGGAGATGTAGCTACAGTGTGGGGATACTGCTTTTGTATTTCTTTCTCTTACAATAAGCTGCTTTCTTTTAACGAGTTTTTCTTCTAAAATAACAGCAGAACGGTCCGCCCTCTAGACCAAATATATTGCTCGTCAAAGAAATAACTCAAGTTCATTACCGTATTTTCACGATTTGCTTCTCTCCTTTCATTTTTAGAGAACATTGCATACAAAAGGGGCTCCAGTCAGTCTTCTGTACACATATATCAGGGGGTAAGCCTGGTTGCTAGTTTTGCAAACGACGGCAATAGGGATGGAAGATGGGAAGTTTGTGCATGGACTAAAGCTGACCAAACACCTTGGTGGAAAGTTGATCTTGGTAGAATAGCAGCAGTGAAGTTTGTCATAATCAGAAGTGGTTCAACAATTTTATCATTACAAATCAATCCATTCCACATAGCCGTTGGCAATGATGGATCAAAGGGTGGTGTAAACAATCCAAAATGTGTTGATTCAGGTAAAGTATTGTCTGGTGAAATCAAAAGATTTGATTGTCCAACAGTGATGCAAGGACGATACTTAACGGTATTCCTTATAAGAGCTGAAATGCTGCAGGTTTGTGAGCTCGAGGTTTATGAATGAAAACTGAAAACAAATTGTTGCTCTTATCAGGACAGTAATACTGACAGCAGTATAATTTTTATCATATTGACATAAATTGGCGTAAACTTTTGTGTATTACTATTATCAAGGATTGCATAGCTTCGGTCAATAAAAACCTCTGTAACTCACAGCTGTCTGGACGAAATCACGTCACTTTTGGTTCAAACGGCTTACATTGTAAAAACAGCTAGCTTAAATAATGGCAAATAAAGGTATGGCACCGAAAGTGTAAACTTCATTCATGGTATTTGACTCTGCCATTCGTATATACAGAAGAATCCAAAGAAAAGAATTTTTTTTACCCAATCAATGGATTATTGTTATTTCTCTGCACCAAGTAACCAATTTTCTCTTACTTTCGGACTCTTGATAAATGTTATCATTCATTGGTACTGTTTTCCCTTTGAAAAGAACCAATTCTCTGCAGTTACAGAGTTACCAAAAGTATCATATCGAATGGGTGCATATCACCTTGCATAAAAATATGTTCTTAAAATACTTTTTATTGTGTTTCTCTGATGCTTACATACCGAAATATTAAACATAATGCCAAAAACATAATTTGGTGTATCATCAACAGTGAATCCTTGTAAGAAAGGGGAAAGCTTCCTTGCAATATCCGAAAGCAATGTTTTTATGGATGTGTTCATGGGCGATATCTAATAACTACATCTAGTGTGTTTGGTTAACACCAACATTGTTGGTTTTTTTTTTGTCCATGTTAAAGTATTCAAAGCATATGACATGTCTGTTATTCTATCAGAACATCGATTAACTTACTGCTTGCCAAACAACTCCAAAATGAAAGTTTCTGGTACTGACAGACCTAGAAAAGACATCATCGAAAGTGATTTAAATTGTGAGGATTTTTAGCAGATTGAGTCTTAAAATTACGCGCTGTTGAATAATTAAGTTGAAAGCGTGAACAAGCAAAGAGTGCCTTGCCCTATCAAGGAAGTCAAATTGTTACTTAGAAAATTGCAGACAATTCTTGCTATGACGGACTCCCCAATTTAAATAAGGCCAATTGCTTTTACCATTTATTAATAAATTAACCTTCTCTTTAGCCAAAGAAATTCGTCAAGTCATGTGGAATACATCTCAATAAAATTTTTTATGACGTCATATTTCTTTATGTCTTTATTTAGAAAATGAGAACCAGCGCTTTTTCTTTTATATTAATCTTGTGGAAAAACCTCGTGGGAAATGCAAGTTCGGATTTAAAAGGGGCCCATTATATCAAATAACGAATTAATCGACGAAGCACGAAAGAACTGACATAGGCTGCAAGGATTCCATCAGTGCTGATATTGATCATAATTCAATTGCAAGCATTCCTCAAGAACCTGTTAGCGAGAACACAATATCTATCTCTACTGTACTAGCAAAAGTTAAAAAGAACCACTGTAATCAAACGAAACAAATGATAAAAGTTTTTCTAAGCTGTTTTTAGAAATGTAAGAATCTTTCTACCTTAAGCTTAGAGACTGTTTCGTTTTAGCAAAGTTTCCCTAGTGATTAACGATAGCGTCCCTAGTGATCAATATTATCATGACTATACTTTTGTCAATTCCAATTGAATGAATTTGTATATAAAAGGCAACACCAGCACAACCAGGTTCTAAATGTTCATTGAGGTACAAATAAATAACCAAACAACAGGTTTCATTGGATATTCATTTTAATGAAATAATGGAAAATGACATATTTGTGACATGTTACCTCTCCAAAGTTGGATTTACAAACTCACATAGCCATCATTTGGCAATTGATTGATACATTGCAACAGAATCTACAAATTGAGAAGCATTAAATGACAAGATACGGTTTAGATCAAGTTATTTTCAAACAGGTAAGATTTATGATGTGTTAAGTATATATTACCTTGCACTCGGAAAAGATTTGAGTGCATTTATTTTAAAATCATTAAGGATTTCTGATAAAAACATGCCATCGCTTTGTTTTTGCTAATGCTCTGCCTATAACAGTCGCAGAATAACTCTGAATCGACTGCAGCAAAGTGATCTATAACTGATACTTATCAAAATAGATCATCGTCTTCAGGGGGATTTAAGCATGTCATTCCCAAGCTCCTTTATCTTTTTTTTGAATCTAGGAACGCTTTGTTGGTTGAAGAGCTATTCAAGAGAGCATATCATTCATC
This sequence comes from Catostylus mosaicus, assembly GCA_964019065.1. Classification (NCBI taxonomy): domain Eukaryota; kingdom Metazoa; phylum Cnidaria; class Scyphozoa; order Rhizostomeae; family Catostylidae; genus Catostylus; species Catostylus mosaicus. Next base: position 3,915,190 of record OZ025187.1, read on the forward strand.
AGCCTTTGCGGCCTTCACTACCATTGCGTTATGCATTATACAAATGCTGTGAAAATCTTAGCCTGCGTTCCCAACAAAATAGAGTAAAGGAACAAATATTTGCGGCTCCTCCATCGCAGGATCGTTTGTTGCATAAGACAGCAGCTCTTTTACGCCTCCAAGAATGAAAATAAATATTCAAGAGAGCGAAGTGTGTACCATCACCATGTAATTGTGCTTAGGCGCTGGGGGACCTCGGAGGTCTCTCCGTCTTCGGCGCAGACGTTTGAGCACGCAATGCATTATGGAAGCCATGCGTTCTTTAATTGAAGATCTCAAATAAAAACGTTAAATTGCCTGCAAGTCTTTGTTAACAGCTGCTGGAATGTTTTGCTATTTATCGATTTATCAAGTTTATCGGGGATGTGGGAAGGCGTTTGGCACCTTCTACGTTGCAATATAGAATGTAAACAACAAGACAAGATATTGAATTAACAAAACAGTACATTGTTTAATTTCGGCATTTCTGACATACAGACTTGGCATGCCCTTTATAGTGGAGATTGAATGCTTGGTGAAGTGAAATGATTTTTGGGATTAGTCTTTGCAGACTTTATTTGCAAAACTGAACTAGCATTTTGGGACGGAGAGAAAATGTGCTTTTAGCGCCAAAAGATTTTGAAAGCAGTATTTTGGCTTTTGCTGTATTCGCTAAAGTGTTCATTATTACAACCATCTCATTTTTCGGCAAGGTGTTCAACAATTATAGCCTCCAATCTTTGTGGGTGCTCTAAAGAGATTTGTGCGGAGCATTCTTGCGTGCTCGGAGATTTTTTTTACTTCAAATAAAATCTTACAATGAATACACAAAGGTTCGAGGACAATGCCACGAAAGCATGACAATGCAAAGCAAACTGTGAATATACCATTGAACATAGAGATTTGAATAATTAAAAATTCCGACAGCAAATGATCACGAAAAATAGATGTACGAGACCTCAAGATCTAATTGAATGTAAGGAGAAATTAATATCAGTGCGAGAGCCGGATACTTTAGCTATTTGCATGGTATTTCTCAAAATTTCCTTGTTATTTTTATGAAACAACATTACCAAAAATGTTCCTATCCAGCACCCGAGCTAACTTTTATCAAATGCACATACCCTTTTTCTACAGTATAAACTCAATGAAAAAGAATTTGGTTAATTTGTTTCGCAAAAGCTTATTCTTCAAATTCAGAAGGGAAATTTGACAAAGCAAAGTAACAAAAGAATTCCGAGAAGATTCCTATAGATTTATAAAGGTGCCGACATTAGCAATAGTAAAATTGCTTTGAAAAGAAAACTGTTGACCCCTAGCTCTCAGCTACTTCGTCCCAATACCAACAATTTAAAACTCTATATTTTAATTCCTTTTTATTCATGTTTTTCATTGCAATTTTATTAAGGCTCAATTTTTTTAGCTCATTTTAACATTCTTAAACCTAATCTATGCGCAATATCGATTTCTTTCACAAAGCTCATCAAAGCCCTTATTTAAAAGCTTTTGGTTGAATGTTGTTATTTTCTATTCCAGTAAACATGGTTACTGTGACGATCAAACTTAAGCTTGTTTTCCTTTTCATCAAATATGCGGTTTTGGATAAAGGTTCCACCAAGGACGTCTTTGTGAACGCAAAAAACTACTGTCCACGAGCTGCCATGAGAGCCTACTTTGTAAAGAGTGACATTCAATGCACTCATCGATGCTTAAGAAAGAAATGCAAACTGCTGAACTATAAGAAGAAAGCAAAAGACATTGAAAATTGCGAAATATTTTCAGACATTGGTGATTGCTCTGTTATTCCTGATCAAGAAGGGTGGAAGGCAATGATCTTTGAGGTTAAATGATTTTGAATGTTATGTGGGCTTTCAAATAGTAATTTATACAGTTGATTGTTCACTTGTTACAGTTTGCAGACTTTGGAAAAGTTTGAAATTATAAAAAATGATATCAATGAAAAACAACGAGAATTGGGAAAACTATGTTAATTGCTATGCATTTTCTTCTTCCTTGTAGTTTCAATCTATTGACAGTGTTCACTGGTTGTTTAGTAATGTTATACGTTACTCGAATATATCAAATGGTCTGTTTTTGTTTCATATAGGTCTACAGAGAGTCATGTTCAATGGTACCACACCATTAGAGTCAGTATCTATGTCTTAAGTTTAAACAGAACTATAATAGGACACTTATTGCGGCTAGATGCTGATTTTACATGACTCTAATATCAATATACGACTTGCTACATTTTGAATTCAAAATTTTCGACCCCAATTCTAAATTTAGTTTTAAATCTTTGATGCTGCTTAACACTGAGGCACAAGAACAAAATATTTCAATTTCAGGAAGGGATGCATCCCTCCCCCGCCCCCACTTCCTTTCCATTACGTGTCTACATTACAACCTGAAATGATCATTAAGTTATAAATGTTACTTTATAATCGTGCAAGTTATCATGTTTTGTGATAAAAAGGGCATTGACATTAGTATTCATATTTTGTAGATTGATGTTTGCTCAAGCGCGCCTTGCAAGAATGGTGCTACATGCAGCAACTTTGGTGATACTTATGAATGCAAATGTTCTCCAGGATATCAGGGCACAAACTGCGATCAGGGTTTGTTTAAACTAGAATTCCAATATTTTGTGCTATCACATGTTTGACATATTTTAATAAGAGGGAGCTTAAATACGAGAATAAGGCGATTTGGAGTAATTTGTGAAATCCCGACCTAAATCCGGCTTAGAATATGCCATGAACAATTCCAAGCGTTGCAATGGCAAAGGAGGTACTTTCAATTTGCTTTATCTGGCATTGAACTCAAGGGCTCAAATGTTGTGCCAAATGCTAAGGTGCCTGGCGCCCCATGTCGCAAAATGAGGCGTCCCTTTTCTATTCAACGAAATTTGATAAATTGACGAGTAACCTTATGGGCCCTTAACGTTTGGTGTATAATGGACTTGTTTTAATCATTATTTGTTTTTTTAATTACTTTTTCAAGTGTACAGGTATCTGCTCCCTACAACAGTAAACGTTTTAGAGCGCTACGCAAACAAAAAAAAACTTGCATGGTGCGCAACCATCCAATTTCAATTAACTAATTGTTATAGAGTCCTTATTGTAGAGTTAGAGCTTCACTATGAAATGCAGCGCTCGAAGATATAAAGGTGGTCTATCGGGCCCTAGATTTATTGGCAGCAGAATTTTACAATACATGGAACAATAATCTTTCTTCGTCAGGAACTGCTCATTCTACCATAGATTGCATTTAAGTCAATGTCTATTTTATGTCATTTTTTACTGGGGATTTATAAGACTCACTTTTTCTCAAAGACTAGCTGCTTATTATTAAAAGAGATTTTATGATCCAGTCATGTTAAGTTAATTTTCATGTCCTTTTTCGTCAATTCTGATACTTATCTTCTTCTTTCTTCTACACTTCAACCGCTTTGATCCGAACACTGAGCTTGTCGGGCGCTATAAATCCAAAGTCTCTCAATGTTTAAGTTGATGATTTGTTCTGTGGAGAGGAATTTTCAAACCTTCTTATGCTGAAGGTTACTTAGATACTAATAGGCCCTTACTGCCTTGTAGTTTTTTTGCACTTTCCTTGGAATTCCTATTCTTTTGAATGCTCATGGTTTATATCTTGCTTTTTGCTTCTGGAATAGCTCTTTAATCATTTTTTGCCTTGCTTCATCAGTAACTTGGAAGATCAATTTTTCCTTAGCTTATTAGCTGAAAACTAAGTCTTTTGTTCTAAAGTCTCTGATCTTTAGAAAATGCATTGCTAAAATTGCTTCTAAATTGCCTCGCAAAAGTTCCGGTACCCCTCGTTTGCCTTTCAAGACATCACTGGCTTGCCACTCATAATTTTATTCCAGTGTCATTCGTTTGTCACTTATAAGACCCACATTTGATTGTAATATGTTGCTGAATTTTCTTAGCATTGATCAAACAATCGTACTTCGCTCATTGCCCTGACTTAGTTCTGAAGCAAGATTCAGATATTGCTTCTGTCTGCTTGGATTCTCATCACTTGTTTCAAGCCTTTCCAATTGATTCTTCACGTCATTCCTCTATTTAATCGCCACTCTTGTCTTTAAATATTTGATCATATATTTCACTAAGATATCATTGCTTCTTACAATCATCTCTGCAAGTATTTTAAGTCATTTGAGATTTTTTTAGTTTTCAAGGAGAAGGGGTAGTTTCTCTCCATTATGGCCTTGTCTCAAAGTACCAAAAAAATCCTGTCTTTCTCCAGTACGATACCCAAATTATTATCATTGTTATTATCAATTTAAGTTATTGGCTTTTTAAATCAATTGCTATGACATAAGCAAAGGACAACTAAAAGATTATAATATTAAATACATACTATCAAAATGAAGCTGAACATTGATTAAAGTAAATTTAGAAAGGAACGTGTTTAGCATAAATGGGAGGGTACAAATTCTCCTCCGTTCGCTTCGTGGTTCAGGTTATCAGTTCAAATGTATTAACCACCCTATAATTAGCTCAAGTTCATTACAGCATTGTCACGGTTTGCTTCTCTTTTTTCATTTTCAGAAAATATTGCTTATCAAAAGCCCTCACAAAATTCGTCACTGCACAGCTATGATGGGTCTAATTTGTATGCCTACTTTGGAAACGACGGCAACAGAAATGGTGATTGGGAATTATGTGCATGGACAAAAAGTTCCCCAACGCCGTCTTGGTGGAGAGTTGATCTCGAGAGAGAAGCATCGGTAAAATATATCATAATCAGAAGTGGTGCAACTTTTGAGCCATTGGAAATCAACCCATTTAACATAGCTGTTGGCAATGATGGATCAAATGGTAGTGTAAACAATCCAAAATGTGTTGATTCAGGCAGCGTATTGTCTGGTGAAATCAAAAGATTCGATTGTCCGACAGTGATGCAAGGAAGATACGTGACGGTATACATTACAAGAGCTGTTTACTTGCAAGTTTTTGAGCTAGAGGTTTATGAATGAGATGTGAAATCAATGATTGCAGATGATTTTATATTTGAAGCAACTGATTCAAGCCTTGCTCTTACTAGCACATTTGTATTTATTGCAACATGAATTTTGTCTTAAATTTTCATTAATTTCCTTTGAGCACTATTTTCAGAGCACAAACTTCAATTAAAGATATCACTGAGTCTGTCATAAATAAAGAATAAAGGCGTGAAAATTAATTCAACCCTTCTTGTTTCTTTCTATGTTCTTTCTATATAAATATGACAAAAGTGTTAACCTCAAGCTGCGGTCAATAAGAACTTCTAAATAATCATAACGAAGCCCCAATGACCTATAGCATTATAGAATAAATTAAGTTACATATTGTTCAAATGGCCTCAGACCTCTGAGACCTCAAATCTGAAATGGTCTGCCAAATAAAATGAATTTTGCAGAAAATCTAAGTAGCTTTAAAAACATGACAGTCAAAACAGTGGGAAGGTCATTTCTATAGATATTGCTGATCTGCGTCTCAAAATTAGCTTGTTATTAATAAGTTAGCGAAGAGAATTTGGAAATTGGAAAAAAATTTTTGTTGAGATTTCTTAAGTATATTTTTTTCCTCGATGTAGATAAATTATCTTATAATTGTATGCAGTAAGCAAGTATTTTGGCTTTTAAAAATTCCCGAAGAAGAGGGACATGATAGACGAACAAAAGCAGGTAATGAATTTCATTTAGGAAATTAATACCCATCGATATCACTCATATATCATTTTTCAGATTTGAACTTGGTGGCTTCTTATTTCGTAAATTTGAGTTTATAAGGTTTAAGTTTACTATGGAAAAAAGGTCTCTAAAATTCAATATCTAAGTAATGACGTCATGAACACTTTTCCTTGATTAACTTTTCACAGTTGATTGTGGAGTATTGTCTTTGAAAATACATGCTAACTTTCTATTTCGATCTGAAAATATTTAAAGAAAGTCAAAAGGGCATCTCTTATCAAATCAAATGCTCTAAGATAAAACGACCAAGATAAAACTAAAGGGTTTTAATGTGGCCAAATCAGGCTTTATTCTACGTAGATTGACTAGTTACACTTAACTGCGTCCTCCTTCTTGCAAAGGAAAAGGAAAAACTGAATTGCATGACTCTAATGTTCCTTCTGAATAATGGATAGGGCATCACCTGCTAGCTTAACCAAATAACGTTTTGCAACCACTTTTTGAGAAGAGTACTGGCAGCTCTTTGATTTCAGTGACTTTTCATTTACTAAATTGACCACTGCATTGGTTGGTTGACATACTTTTCAACTGTTTTAAAAAAAGTTCATTCTTAAAGTGAGAAAGTGCTGTCAACTCTTAAAAGCTCAAAGTTTGGTTCGTTTTCAGTCTGAACCTTATTCAAAGTTCGAGTATACTGGTATACTGGTTCTATGATGCCACTATGCTTCTCCCATTTCCACGAAGTTTCCATATCACACATTGATATATTCTCAGTTTGAATTTTGGAGACATGAATTGTTTGATAATCATTTAGAGGTTCTTTGCCTGTTGCATTACTGGTTATGCATTTCAACAAATAATTTCAAATGCTAGGCGATCTGTTGAAATTCTACGAACTACCTGATGAGTACTGTAAATCTAAGACATACCAGAGAGGTCTGGTGTCCAGTTGATATACCTCTCCTTGAAACGTGGCGATTTGCAGCGAGTGGTTCTATACCAAAAAAGAATTGCTAATTTCCTTTAGTTTAAATATTCCATTTAAACATAAGCCATAGACCATAACAGTGGTTTTAATTGTTAGAACTCTCAGATGCTACAGTTCCTGCTAAATAGCTTTGAGATTTCTCCGGGCTGAAAACTCGCATCTGTTAAATTATTATTGCAAGATTCTATCACCAGATACTTTACAAGAGAATTTAAAAAGCTTACATTCACTCTTCAGGCAATTATTTCAAAATTAGATATTTACTCCTTGGGTATTGTAAAAATGAAAAATATAGATTTCTCAAGCAATTTTTTGCAATTTTTTAAATCATGTCTAAAAGTTTTCTTTGGCAATTAAAATCACTAAATCAACTTTGCCAAACTATTACATTAACGCCCTTTTAAAAATTTAGGTATACAGGCTTTCACATTCTCTGATCTTTTCCCTTGAAATGTGCAGTGCATTTGATAATTATATTTGTTTAATACTATGTTTAGACTAGTATTCGCTATCTGTATTCTGCTGCAAAACAATAACTAGGATGATTCACCTGTAAAAATATGAAAGTTATATATAAGGCTGTTATTCATGCTTGCTAGATATTTCCATCCTTCCCTCTCCTATACTCTTTCAGTCATGGGAGAAGTTCAAATAAATATTGTTATACATGCTTTTTGCTTCAACAATTTTTGCCTGGCATTTGTTGCCTAATTTTTTGTAATTATTCGCACAATAATTTTTAATTTTTGATAAATTTTTATTGGATATGTCACTGCCTCAATCATTTTAATTGATATCTGCGCTCTTTGTACTCTCTTGTACCATTTTGCCTTCAGTTTGTGCTACCTTAATGTAGAAATATATTAACACCCTTTGGCTTTCAACCGCTCTATGCTTTGCAGAGCTGCTATAAGTTGCTTCAATTGAATTCATGTCACTGATGAGGCATTTCCACCCATCCCCTTCCTTCTCATTCTTTTACCGATGTTCTTTTCCAATATATGAATACAACATTTATCCTTGTTTTGTCATGGTTCGTAAATAATCTTATAAAGTGTGATAGAATTGCTCGAACATGGTGGTTACTTGTTTGATATTTGGTAACAGCGCATATTATTTACTGTAATAAGAGGCTATAAATAATTCATTGTAAAAATTGCAGATAAAGTTAAACATAGGAATTATATATGTCATTCGTGATATATAGATCTACCATAAGCATATACAAAATAATCAACAGAACTGATTGTGTTTGGCAATCGATTAATCATAATTATTCCTCTGCATCAACCAATCGAATTTTCTCGTGTTCTGAAAATGTGAGAAAACTTGTATTTGAACTAAGTCTTGATCAATATTATCATTCTTGAACTCTATTGTTCATATAAATTAAATCAATTCTCTGCGGAGTTGCAAGCAATATTTTGTCGGGAGAATGCATCTCATCTTTTATGCAAAAATATGTCTGCATGTTATTTCTGTGATGCCTACAGCCATGGGTGTTATCATTCATAAGTTGGCAATTGGTCAACAGTGAACCGTTGTAAAAAGTGATACGTCCTAATAAAAGCCGAAAAAATCTGCTTTAATCAATGTGAAATCAATGAATAAAGACGTCTAGTGTGTTTGGTGTGAATTGAATCTGGTGACTTGTTTCCTTTTTGTTCAAGCTGAAAGTTTTCAAAGAATGTGACATATACATTATTCTATTCGAAAATCGAGAAATGGAAGGTGGAACAAACAATTGCCCATTGAAAGCTTCTGGTACTAATAAACCTCATGGTTGCCATTGCGATTTACTGGTTTTACTCATGATGAAAGAGACTGTTCTAGAATATATAAATGGAAATCATCAAAGGTGATTTAAGCTACGTGGAGATTTAGCAGTGTGAGAGTTAAGAATGCACACAGAGAAATCATTTCAAAGTTGAACATGCAACGAATGCCCTGCTAAGAAAAAAAAGTAGTTGCTCCTATTTTCTCTTGAATTCTTATATTAAGATGTAAAGTCCTACATATTGTTGATAACATACTTTAAACATTTGAAAAAGGAGTGGAAACTAAATAAGCCCCCTAAAAAACATTTTTTGTCCAATTTTCCTCAGAGTATTAAAGCATCGAACATTTGTTCATTTGATCAAAAACTACATGTGATCAGATAATAACGCGCATGATTGGTTATTTATTTCGACTAATCGTTGTCCCATAGCCTCCTCTCAATTGAGCAAACCAAAGAAACGGTCATAGTCATAAATGTTGAGTGGATTGTCACTTCTTTACACTTGCACTTTATGGCAATAAATTCTAGTAAAAGAATGTAGTTTTTATGGCAATAACCTTGTGGACAGTCGATGAATATTAGCTGTGTTTCAATCCACTGGTGTGTGCTTGCTGAGAATAGAGAACTGATCCAGGGGCATTTTTATTGAGGAATACAGTGAGTCCCATAAAACTGCTCAAGGTATTTGGAGATTCTTAATTTCCCTTTATCGTACAGAATCAGCCTCAAAATTTTCCACTTAAATTGCACTATTGTGTTGAATTCAAGAAGTGTAATTTGCAGAGGTGAACGCAACGAAGCGTAATTTTAATGAAACCCTTGCCATGCCATTTTTTTTGAGTTTTGACAATTTTATCACAAAATATTTTACTTACAAACCTTATGCCTTTTTAGTATTCTTAGAGCAGAACTGATGATAATTACAGGCGAATCTTATTTTCAATTGACATGATTTTTCAAAGACAATGTTCACTAATCCAATGGGTCGAGATAAACACAATAGTTCGTTATGATCCTTGTGGCTATAATTGCTGTTTGTCATCGTCATCGCATGTTTAAAAAATTTAAGAGACTTTCGCATAGTACATTTATGCTGTGATGCTGTATATTAGCGATAGTAGCAGTCAGCAGTTTCACATCTAAATAATGATTGAGAAATATCAAGGGGATTGAATTTTGTAAATTTAACAATCTCGTCTGTTTAAAAATCGTTGCTAGAAGATCCTTGTAAAACGAATGAAATGCAATTTCATATTTAGGTGAAGAGAACATAAAGAAAAATAAACAGGTTTCAATTATCTTTCATGAATTTTCTTGTATAAAAGAAAAATGAAGTGAAATTTGATGCACATTTTTTATGCTACGTCAGCAATGTTGATAAATAATTAAGTAATAAATATGGTATAATGTAAGTAGAAACCAATGTCACTCTTATCTTCTTTATATCAACATGGATTAAAACATTGTTTCAAATCTAAGATCATGAAGAAGAACGATGAACAGAACTTTTTGTCTTATTCATAAACCTCGAGCTCACAAACTTGCAAGCATTGATCTTGTGTAATGTGTACAGTCACGTATCTTCCTTGCATCACTGTTGGACAATCGAATCTTTTGATCTCACCAGACAGTACTGTACCTGAATCAACACATTTTGGATTGTTTACACCACCGTTTGATCCATCATTGCCAACAAGTATGTAAAATGGATTAATCTTTAATTGTCCCCAATTAGAGCCACTTCGGATTATGACATATCTCACCGATGCTATTCTCTCGAGATCAACTTTCCACCACGGAGGTGTTGGGAAAATATCAGTAATTGCACAAACTTTCCAATCACCATCCCTGTTGCCGTCGTTTCCAAGTTTTGCAGGCAAGATAGATTCATTAAAATTATACAATGATGAATGTTGTGTTGGTTTTTGGTAGGCAATGTTTTCTAGAAAATATGAAATCGTTTTTCAAAAAGACAACATGGCATATAATAGCGGTCTAATTAAATCGAGAAGAATCGATTGCGAAATGCCTGATTTAATTCTGAAGTGAGGTGAGGGGAAGGAACACCTAGACTCGTCGTAAAGTTCTAAAGCAGTGGCATCTTTCCAAAAAACGTGGAATATCCAAGTATGAAAATTTAGGGAAATCATAGGATTTGCTGTGCTGGTCTCATAATTGAGTATCATATGTTACTATCTTCAACAAAATTTACTTGACTCTGAAGTTCTCAGAATTTGCAGCCTTCGCGCATCCTTAACAAGGATGTTGAGATGGTTTCAATTACTATGGTACCCAAAACAAGATGCAAATTTTCAATGAACCAAATAGAATGATAACAATTTTTTCAACCCCAAAATATGATATCAATTTAGAGAAACCCAAAGAATTGAGATTTTCGTAAACTTCAAACCCGAAATAATGACACGGGCATCCCTAACAAAATTGTGCAAGTGCCCCCTCACTGGACCTCTCCTCAGGCCAGGAGGACTCTAAATTGAAAACCTTTTTCAATTGACATGATTATATGGACAGCTGTCGTAGATAAATTGCGAATTGCTAACCAGAGAACGGTCTCACAGACAGTTTTTGGACTTGACCCATGATTATGATGCGCAAGAAAAGAAATTTTAAGAAACTATTTATAAAAAATTGCCGTATAAAAATTGCTATCAAGCTAACCATGCTATTCATGGCAATGGGGCTCCAGGCCGAATTCATAGGCCATACGAGCAAAATTAACTAGATCATAAAATATCTTGCCAATATTCATGGACAAAATTGTCATTTTCTTTAATTGAATACTTTTTAAGAGCTCAAGCCAGTGAACCGAATCATCCAAAGTTCCTTATCTGGTAAATGCAGTCTAAAAAGAGACTAACTGATAATGACATTTACGTGAAACATAGATCAAAATAAATTTTTGTTGTCCCTGGCGTCTCCGACGTGCCTACGATATACTTTCATATGACGCTTCATTTCCAGAATCTATGAAAACGCGTGTTTGATAAGTATACAAGGGACGGTTTTTAAGGCTGCAGCTAAGCAGACGAGGCGAGTTAAAGACAATGACCCTTTATGCACAAGGAAACTTGTATTGATCAATTTAGAACCTTTTGATACACTCTTTTTTTATAAGAATGAATTTTAAAAGAATATTTTAAGAAAATTGTCAGGCTCCAGATCTTGTGAAATATTTATTTTTTGCGGTTGTTTTTTTACTTTTGAATTTTTTATGAGATTTAATTTCTCGTACTTCTTTACTCTTTCTTCTTTGATATTCTGTAAGTCCATTCTTTAAGATTTTATTTTGATGTCTTGTACTGTGATAGGAACAAGTTTGTAATAGTTGTGCGTTTTTGGCATGATTATAATGCTAATAATTTATTGCATTATCTATATTTTCTGCCTTGCTAAGAATAATTTAAGAATATTCCGAGGCTCAAAATAGGAAAAAATTTATAATTATGAGGCTCAGCTGAAAATTAAGTATTCTTGTGGAAAAATAGGATACATTTGAGAGAAATGGTTTTAAAAAGATCCCTCTGCAACAATAATTGACATTAGTTAGCAAAATGCTATTTCGTTTCTTCTGTTTTTCTTTTTTTCTCTGTTGTAGGCTGGACAATGAGGATTCAGACCTATTTATTTAAGGAGAAAAGGAATCGTTTTGAAGTGAGTCTAAATAGAACCCCTCTTTTCTACGTTTGATGGCAAAATGATAAAAAGATAGCAGAATTTCATTTCTCATTTTTATCAAGTATGCATTATGCATTATATATATATATTCTTCATTGCATTTGAATAATTTGCAAATTAACTGAACTACAGCTTAAATAGAAAAGGGCTAATTCGAGATGGAAAGTATTGCAAAGCACAAGACTTACCATCGCATGTACCATTAGGAGCGTAGGATGGTTTGCAAACACACGAGAAAGATCCAATACTATTGGCACAGTAAGAATTAGAGCCACAACTGTGTGTTAGAGCTGTGCACTCATTCACATCTATTGGATACAAGAAAATGTTCATGGTAGATAATTAATTTTCATTCTGTTTAAGATTTCAAAAATCTACATGCTTGCACAGTCTTTCTTTAACATTTCTATTCTTGATGCAATCTTTTATAATTATCAATTTTCAAAAGAATAACAGTTCTGTATTCTTGTGCAATTGTGTAAAAGTGATCGAAAATTATGATGAAAGTGATTGAGTATAATTGCTGATATCTGATGTGTGTAGGCATGAGCTTTTGGTCTCCATTGAATGATCAATAAAAATGGCTGGTTTGCATTAAGAATTACTCTTGGAAGTATCTCGTAGGAGGGATTTTGCTCCTTAATTGCCAAAAATAGCTGTGCTCCAAACTTTGGTGGTCAAGGTTCCCGAAAGTGTTCGGACATAAGCTTACAGACTAGCTGAAAATTCAATTTGCTCCCTATTGTTTACCTATTATACAAAAAACATTTTTTTATTTTCAGACAACTAGTCGCAATGGAATCAGAGAACCTCTAGCATCAAGCAATGTCTTTTCAGATTAAAGTTGGAGCATTAATTCTAGATTTTTTGGACTGCACCATTTGTTTTGTTGTATTCATTGAAATTTAATGAGCATTGAATGGGACAGGGTATAAACAATTCCGCCCTAATATTTTGGCAAAATTAGAAACAGGCAGCATTCACTTCAATTTTATTCCTTCCTATCAATATAAGAACTGTAAAGGACGTATTTTACGTATGCAGTTATTTAAAATTCAATTAATCAACTAGCATTAAGCCAAACGTTTTGATGCAAAGTGCTGGACTTCCACTTTTAAAATATACAAACCTTGATTACATTTTACACCAGTGTATCCAGGGGCACATTGGCACTCAAAAATTTCACCAAAGGTGCTGCAAGTAGTACCATACTTGCACGGTGAGCCAGAGCATCGATCAATCTAAAAAAGATAATACCAGTGTCAAAAAGCGTCTTTCTTACGAACCTGATAAATTGCATAACTAGGAAAATAATATACGTTGACAATATTTTGAAGCCAGCTCCTATTGACACATGACAATAAATCGAATGCAAGTGGTAAACTAAATTCATCAACCGTTTCTACTTGAAATCAAGTAATTGTTTAAAACCATTATCTTTGCTTTGACGCCTAGCGTGTACATGTAAGCAACAAATGAATTGAAATTTGACTCGTAATTGAGATGGATAGATCTTGAATTCAAAGTATAGCAGGGTGCATAATAAAAGTCAACCAACATTGCACAGAAGAACATGTAGAAGCAATTGATGAATTGATGAACACATTTTGTTTCAATTTTGAAAATTAGCCCCCCAGAAAATGTTACTCGCCTCGGGCTTGCATAGAGGTTAGTTATTTAAACGCTCACATAAAGCTTATAATGCATTTCACCTCAAAGATTACTGCTTTCCAGCGTTCTTGATCAGTAATGACATAGCAATTCCCAATGTCTGTAAATATTTCGCAATTTTCTATGTTCTTTGTTTTCATCTTATAGTTCAGCAGTTTGCATTTCTTTCTTAAACATCGATGCGTGCATTGAATCTCGGTTTTCACAAAAAATGCTTCCATGGCAGCTCGTGGACAGCTGATTTTTGCGTTCATGAAAACATCGTTGGAGTAACCTTTATCCAAAACCGCATATTTGATGAAAAGAAAAACCAGTGTAAGTTTGATCGTCAACGCAACCATACTTGCTGGAATTAAAGAATAACCAAATTCAACCAAAACTTTGAATGTCTTCCATGATTTATATTCAGGAAAAATCTTTTTCTTAGATTGTGTTAGGTTTGTTGACCAATTTTCAATGGGCTAAAAATGGCCCTTTTACAAGTTTCTCTAGCTTAATATATGAGTAATCAATGGAATAAAAAATTGAGCTGTATGACTTTAATAGCGTTATGTAGACGTTTCAACTAAATAATTATAAATTTAAAACGAAATTGCATATGTATGCATATGCATGTGTTGCAAACTTTCTCAAGGTGGGATGTGAACACCTTATCAGCATATACAGAGAGAAAACCTTGCCTTTTTTCCAATTTCCTACGATTGACAAGTCTTGATCAGCCGAATTATGATTACTTTGACGGTCTTGATGTGGAACAAAGTATTTCATAGTAAACCCTGTTAGATGCTATGACTTAATGTGTGACAATATCCTTGATGTGATATTTGCACGAAAATAATTTTATTTTGTGTATTTGAACTCTAAAACTCAAATAAGCAATCATAGCTACTTACCGAATGTCCTTTTAAAAAGTACGTTTTAGAGGTTGGGCTTACTGTTGATATTCTTTTTGGAAGAAAGGTTTGCTCAAAAATATCAAAAAAATTAGATAACTTTATCATGATTTTTGATTGAAGAATAATTAATTCATTGGCTAATGGTATTTGAAGTTTATCGAAAGGTTAGTAAGCTTTGTATTACAGCAGGGCTTTTCAACATCTTTTCTTTGACAGTTGTCACAATTAGAGATATTTTTTAGCTCCACTTGTTCATATAACAAGTTCCAAAGTTTGCCACTTGCAAAATTTAAATGGCACATTTACCATCTTAGCATTAACGTTTTCATTTCATTTTATTTCCCCGTCAATGAATTGCAGAATATTCCATCAGCTGTGAACGAATACCTGCAGGTATTTTCCAGATGTCATATGACAAGACCTCCTCATTCAAAAAGAAACTAATTTTGCAGTTGCCATAAAACTATATGTTTTGTTAATTTGTAAGATCCTGATCCCATGGCAACAGAGCTGCAAACTATGACGCGTTCTTAGATTCAGAAAAGACGAGAGTTACTAAAAAATGACATGCTTTATCACTTGAAAGAGACGACCCACTAATTCAACACGTTTTGGCAACGGGCAAACCCGACTACAGACGATATGATGTGTTGTCAAATTATGACTGCGTAAAAAGCATTATCCAGAGGTAGCTTGTTACAACTTGTGTTTCTAAGAAATCCCCCATCACTTAAAGACAGTTACTATCAGTACTTTTCTAAGCGCAATGCATATATACAAAGAAAATTTAATCTTACCTCTTTGAAAGTAACTTGGTCTGAAATGTACTGTTTCTTCTATAATCTGATAAGTTTTAGATGCATTGCGCTGCATTCCTTTATCGAAAATGTTGTGTCTATGTGTGAGTTTGTAAATCCAATTTTGAAGAGATCAAGCGTTACATTACAATAAAGTTGATGTTTTAATTCAAATCCGCATCCAATGGAAACTGTCTTTTGGTTTGCTACTTGTACCTCATTGGACATCTGGAGCCTGATGTTGCTGGTATTACCTTTGAAAAGCAGAATTAGTCCAAAGGAAATGACATTATTCACTTATATTATGGTATTAAACCATGATAATCGGTAGGCATCATTTGCAAGCAAAACGTAGTCTCAAAGCTTAAAGCTATAGCAAGCCTGATAACATATTTGCATAGCTAAAAACAACTCAGACTTTTAAAATCTGTTGGATATGATTTATGTGGGTTTTTTTCAATCGTAGAATGCAAATTAGAGGACAAAATGAAAGGATGTATAGCGTATTCTTAAGCGATACCTTCGACATGAAGAGCAATGTAAAGCAGAATCAAATAATAAAAAACCCAAAATTTAAAAGTATTATTCTAATTTATTATAAAGAATATTTCGTCTCAGTATATGGGCTTTTGTAGAGTATTTCATATACAAAATGTTAAGTGAAGACAAATTAAAAACTTAAGAGAGTAAGCACTTTTTAAATGCGTCTGATTATTAATAAACATAAATTTTCGTTCAATTTTTCATCATAAATTTGAATCGATTTTGCTCATATGAATTAACAGGGATTTTATAATCAATGAAGGTTATAATGCAATTAAATCTTTTGACTGTTAATTCATATCGAATCTTAATGTCAACCTTCTAATTCTATATTTATTATTTTTTGATTTAAAGATTATGTTTGAAGCCATTGTTGCATACAAATTGTGGGCCAGCTAATTTAGTTATAGGCGGAGGCCGCTTGATTTCCATTATTTTAAGGCTTCCAGGCAGCAGATCTTTTAATGACAGATTTTTTGGTGCAATTTTCTTTAGATTTGGTTATGAAGCAACGTTATCATAAAAAAGCCTTACATTCATTCTGACCTCCTTTCCATTAACAGATGCGATGCATCATGAATCGTCAGTATATTGTAAACACACTGATCAATAATTTATTAAAAAGCTGCCTAAGCAATATCTAATTAACAGAAAGAACTTATATTTGCAATGCGTGTCGCAGTATGTTTTTTACTCATTAATGTCAACATCTGCACTAAAATGTAAAGTTTGACCTCAGCAAATTAAATCAAAGAATGTGGCACACGGTTTAGCCGATGTTTGACATTACACCAATAGATTCTTTTAGGAAAAAATATAGTTTGATCAAGACAAAAAGCTCTATCTTTAAGGCAGTGATTGATTAAATTTTGATTTCAAACAGTTTTTCCTATTTGCATTGACCTCTTTTATTACAAATTTGTATTTACATTTTGTACGGTTTGATGTCAGGTGATCTAATAAGCTATTTCCACCAAGACTAGAAGCCACTTCAGAAATACGGCAAATAAACTGCCTAGATAGGCAGATGCTAAAATTGTTTTGAAAAAGTACTGTCAGACGAAACTAATTATGCAATAACAGGCTGGAATGAATGGAATCTGATTAAAACACAAACCACATTGTGATCATATATGCCACTTTATTCTCCTCTATATTAACATTAACAGATACAAAATTCTACATGTATGATTATCTTTTGATAATTTATTGAATTTTAAACATAACTTTTTGTCCGGCTCTCCGCAAAGAATGAAAATATCCAAAAATGCCAGAAAGGGTAATGGCAATAAATAAAAAGTTGACGTGTAACATTTTCTTCTTCTTAAAAGCAAAATATGCAAGTTTGGTCAGGCTCTGTATAGAGAATAACAATTTTCATTTAAACTATATTTCCTGATTTATTATATGATATAATCGTTGTTATCTTTTCTTATCATATTGTCAGTTTGTCTATTTCTTATCTTATCATCATTATATTATCTTATCTTGTTATTTTATCTAGTAGTAGTTTTGAATGCAAGAGGGCGAACGTTTTGTTGTTGGTAGGAGGGAAGATCCTTAGTTTAGGAAAAGTCTTTGTCAACATTTAGCAAAAAAGACAATGAAATGTGGGTTTGATTCAAATCAATAAATCTTGAATACTTGGATGCAACATAGTAGAATTAACCAACTCTCGGAGTAAAGGCTTCAAAGTCGAGCCCTGAAAACTAACTAGGCAAACTGTGTTAGACGAACACTTTTGGCTGGTGGGAAATTTGCTAATGTGATTTTAACGACATAGATACAAAAAAGTGATGACGTAGGAATAGACAGAAGTGAGAAGAAAATAACAGAAGAAACGGAATTGAGACCAAACAAAATGAAATTATGAGAACAGAACAGAAGAAAACAGAACAGAAAAGAGAGATGACAACAGAGCAGGAGCAGCTCAGAACTGAAGAGAACAGAGCAGAGCAGCAGAAAACATAAAAGAACATAGCAGGACAAATCAATTCTGACTTCCTTTGATAATTTGATGAATTTTAAACAGAGACAGGTATAAAGAAATCTTCATAAGCGACAGCCTAAGATTTGTTTAACAGAGAGCCAGCCCCTTCCCCAACCATGCTTCTCAGTCACATGCAATTGTCAATCTATTCTAATCAATAATTAGCATGTAAATGGCATCATTTTTGGCGATTTCTTCTTTAAATCAATTTTGAGAAAAAACTCAGATGTGCAATAGCTATGCCTATAATTGTGTTGTAAATAGACACTGGGTAATCGACGTTAGAAACATGAGGAACATTAGCATTGCATGAAATTGCAATATGCTAGCGAAGGAATTAATACAATTTTTTGATGATATCGAGTGTGCAGTTGGTACATTTGAGACAAGGATGAATCTAGAATAATGAAGTGGTTTATACACGTGTTTATAAACAGCCACGCCAATTGCTAGGGGCACTAATCCATCCACCAACTAATCAATCCATCACTCTGCATCTATCTTTGGAAATGAAGTAACTAGGGTTATGTGAAATTTTTTTTAAGGTAAATTCATTGAAATAGCCACAATTGCATATAGAGTAGACGTTATCTTAAGGTTTTTCAAGTCTTAAAATTTATATCAATTTTTTAGCTTCAACTGAGATGACACTGGAGAGAATTCCAATTGTATCGAACAGTTTACAAGATGATTTACAATATTGCGGTAGGTTTTTCATAATGATTTGAATATATTCAAGGAGATACATGTGCTTAATTTTAGGATCTATCATTTGGGCACTTGCCAGCTACTTTTGTCGTATAGCTTCTTCATACTTGTTAATTACGGATTAACTCTATTTTGATGGAAATTTAATTAAATGCAAAATTTCAGATTGTCAATGCAAGTACCGAGGCGACAAATCTCATTCATACATCTTGAGTTAACAAAGTTGCAAGTGTTCAGCTCTAAATAAGTATAACGTCACGTACTGTCCTTGCATCACTGCTGGAAAATCGAATTTTTTTTATTTCACCAGACAATACGCTGCCTGAATTAACACATTTTGGATTTGTTCCACCACCATTTCATTCATCATTACCAATGGCTATGTAAAATGGGTTGATTTTCAATTGGTTAAAAGTTGTCCTACTTCTGATTAGGACATATCTCGCTGATACTGTTCTTTCGAGAACACATCCAACCTGTCTAATCATGTGATATAGAAAACAAATTGATAAACACTTATTATCTTCTGATATGATTTGCCTGTTCCGTTCATTTCCTTTCTCTGCTCTGCTCTGTTTAGAGAGCAAACTTTTCCTCTCTTGCAAAACAAAATCGCTAATAGAGGGCATTGCTTCTGCAAATCAATCAAAATCAATAACATTCACTCCTTTCCCTAAGCGCTTCCCAATTGTCTTTTTTCCCTTCTTTAACGTTGTAATTGAACAGTTTGCAATTGTTCTGCAGACAGCAATGTTTACATTGAAATTCGCTCTTTACCGTGTAAACCTCTCTGCCATTTTGCGGACATTTAAATTTTCTTGTGTATGATCATGTCCTCCGCAAATCCACCATTTAAAGCGACACGGTCCATGAAGAAAACAGCAACAACGAAATAGATCATCAGCGAGACTATGTCTGCTCTCGCCAGAATAACTTGAACAAATAAATTGTTCAATGCAAGAGACCGCTGCAACTAAAAGCTTACAACCAATTGCTGTAGCTTGTATTGTAACAATCATTTACTTCGGATTCTACTGAACATGTGCTACTATGATGCTTAAGCTTTCAACTAGCAGTCTACTTCATAAAGTAAGACGAATTGAGATATTTCGGGGCATATCAGCAACCGTTTAAGTCAATTCCCGAGAAATTCATTAAAGTTGTTAACAATGTGTTTATGTTCATATGTTTATTTTTCATTTCAATAGAGGTAAAGCTTGATAATATAATGGTTAAGCCTGTGTAGCCCTACCAACTAAGTGAATATTTTTTATCGGTTTTTTATCGATCTTAATCAAACATGCTATTTCAAAATGTTGTCACAACTCCTGGTATTGAATTTACAATTATAGTTCACAAGACTGTGCGACTTACCTGCAAGTTACTTGCATTCGTACGAATTATTGACTGATACAAATATAGCACGTTGCCCTCTTTTTAACCTAAATTTTCAATCATCGAAAGCAATCAAAAAAATAAGTTCTTTTATGCACCCAATGCATGATACAATAAATATTGTGAACCAGATTTAAATATTTGCTCCAAAACGTGAAATTTCAGCTATTCAACGTCATCTGATCTTGTATTCAAATACTATTAAATGAAATTTTATCAAAAATATGTTATCTTCATTGGATCATAGTGCCGCTTGATATGTTGTGCACCTTTGGGGAACAATAATCTATCTATGTAAGAGACATGGACGAAATATCAAACCACCAATCCATGCCCATATATGAAGCTGATATTTGCAGAAATTTGGCTTTTTACAAATATCAAATTTCCAGAGTCGCAAGGAAGTCGAATGTCTCATTTCATTATTTTACTTTTTTTGAATCCGGCTAAGGAAATCCAGTCTTCAAATTTGAAAAATGATACCATCATAATATCTTTAAAGAGACGTAGAATTATTGCCTTGTATAATCAGCATGCCTAGCGGTTTTCTACAGGAGCCGTTAAAAATATAATATGATATTTGCCTGATTGATTCCAAATAAGACGGCGATCACTATAACACAGGCATCAATAACTGTCTAAGCCTATATCTTTATGTCATATTGGATAATATAGGAGAAGGAAGAAGTAGAATAATCAAATGATCGTCGATCAAATGTTAAAGATGTCTGGAATCGATTAACGTGTTGAGATTGGTAGCTTACACAATCTTCATACTTAATAAGGATACTTGATAATTTATATAAGGAAATGTAAATGCAATTGCCTTAAACTGACAATTGTTCTGTGAAAAAAGCAAAAGTGAAGATAATAGATTTTGTGATTGCAGTATAGAGGCCTCAGTCGATAAGAGGAGGGTTTCATGGGCAGCTCGCCTTCCCAATTACAACAAAGTTTTGCTTTTTTTTGAAATAATAAGAAGCTGGTTTTTCAAGACAGAAATGTCAAGTAACATGATTACCCAGTCGTTGCAGCTAGCCCCTCCCTCTCCCCCGCCCTCCTTACCTTATTGCTCTAAATATTTCTTATGGCAGTCGTTGAACAATCACGAGCGATGGAAGAAAATCTATTAGAGTTTGTCAGCATTTCGATCTATTAAAGAGAGTATCTAGTCTTCCAAAAATTTATACAACACAATGCGAATATGCCCTTTACCATATTAACAGCAGTTATGGAATGTCATAAATATTCTACGAAGTCAATAAAATGTCTTCGCTCATCGCCATCCTGGTAATAAGACTTCTCTTAATACTGCTATGTCCAAGTTATAATTTCAGATATGCAATGAAAAATAGCTTTTTTATAATGTTTTGCAGTTTTTTTGCCCTTTTTATACGGTGAAAGTTATTAAGAATTACCTCTTTTAACCACATGACACCAAAGAGTCAATTAAGATTACCTTGGGCATACTAAAGTACATTACTCAATTATAAAACAACAAGGAGACTAATGGCAACGGGGTGAAATCTATGTTGTGTATCTATATAAAAAGGATGATGCAGGGAATCGTTGGGGTTAAAAAATTTTTCTTCATCGCAATACCCTTGGGATATCAGCTTCTTGACAATAGAAGCTTCAAATTCTTTTTAAGAACTTATGACGCTTGTTGTTGAGCATATCTGTTTCATAATTAGTTGTGAAGCTATGAAACTTATCACTTGCAAAAGTAAGGAGTCTTCCATAACGGAGCGTTGATTATTATCTCATACATCGACCCGAACTCGTAAACTTGCAAAAAAGTTATCTTCTTTGATAACTAGCGTAATAAAGTTTTCAAGCATTTTTATTTCACAATCAAATATCTTGATTGCATAATTTTCTGAAAATATGCAAGAAGATGCATTTGCTAAATGTTGGATCTTTTATTGTCTTTTTGCACATTTTTCTGTCAAAGTTTCAACAAGATGGTCCATTTCCTTTTACATTATGTCTTGATGGTGTTAATAACCCATTTCAATATCAGCTATTATTAATGACCATCCACTAATCCAAGTAATGAATCGTTGTAAACTTACTTTACGCTTTGAGGAAGCCCGCTTAATCTTTAAAGAGAGAGATTATCTTAGACCTTTTGGTTATTGTAATAAGACATAGATTCTGATAGAAATTTAATATGGTGCAAAGTTTCATATCGTCATAGCAAACGCCAAGGCAAATTTCATTCATAAACCTCTAGCTCACAAACTTGCAGGAACACAGCTCTTGTAGCATACACCGTCATGTATCGTCCTTGCATCACTGTTGGACAATCAAATCTTTTGATTTCACCTGACAATACGCTGCCTGAATCAACACATTTTGGATTGTTTACACCACCATCTGATCCATCATTGCCAACGGCTATGTTAAAAGGGTTGATTTTTAATTGGTCAAAAGTTGAACCACTTCTTATTATGATATATTTTACCGATGCTTCTCTCTCGAGATCAACTCTCCACCAAGACGGTGTTGGGGAATTTTTTGTCCATGCACATAATTCCCAATTACCATCCCTATTGCCGTCGTTTCCAAAGGAGGCATACAAGGTATAGCCAAATTTACTGTGTAGTGATGAATGTAGTGAGGGTTTTTGGTAGGCAATGTTCTCTAAAAGGCAATGATACAATACATGTTTTTGTTGATATGGCAGCAGGCTAAAAAGTGACAAAAATACCATAATTAAAAGTTTAAAAATCATTATCATCTTGTCCGTCAATTGATAAGAATGCAGCTGGCAATTAATTTCAAACTGAGCAATTAATCATCTTCACTATTTGTGCCAATACCTTGTCTAAACTAAACTTTCTAATTATTCTAGTCTGTGCATTATCTAAACTTGGATTTCAATCGTGAAAGCCGCTAGTCTTTAAAACTGTTTTTAGGGACACAAGTCACTTTAAAGTACTATTAATAGCAGGCACAATATCAAGTTAAATTATTCGATTCATTTCGGGCTCCATTTAACAAGTTACACAAGCGATTTGCTTCTGTCATATACTTTACCTTGACATGCCGTTCCATTCCCAAGGAATCCGGCATTACACTTGCATTCATAAGAACCAACGGAGTTGGTGCAGGTTGCATTTCTGTGGCAATTATCACTTCTTTGTCTGCATTCATCAATATCTGAAAAGGAAATGAAAGTTGACTGAAAAGCCATTGGGTATTTAAAGCTTAAAACATTCTGCAACAGCTCCTAACTAAAAGCTGTCTTTATTAATCCATTTTTAACTATGCTGCACATTTTTAGTAAAAATAAGTTCAAGATTTTGGCTCATTACGACAGGAAATTTTTACCTTCACAACGTGTTCCATTTCTGTTCAAGCTAGTGTTTCAGGTGCAGTTGTAGAATATTCAAAGAAGAACCTTTAATTTATTTGGGCATGTAATTTAAGGAGAATCCTTAGCTAATCACAACAGCTTGGGCTGCTTAAAAAATGTAAGTCAGGGAGACATTTAAAACTGGAGCTTTGAACTTTTCAAAGGGTTGCCCTTTTCTCTCTCGTTATTAATGCCACTATGACGTAATAACCTAAACATTTTGCCAGTTTTTAAGAGGTTACTAGAACCATTGATTTTAGATCACTCAAGACAAATATGATTACGTAGATATTCAAGTTTCGTCCTCCTTAAGAGACCATAGCAAAGGTCATTGGTTCACATGCTTATTCGCAGAAGACAGCTGTTTACTTTTCTATATGCATGGTAATGCTCGGTTGGTGTTGGATTGGAGACTGCGAAGAAGTTTGAGAAGTTAAATCTTTGCATACCTTTTGGGCCCTATATGGTCCTATTCATTTGCTTCGGAGTTTGTTGCAATCCCAAAGGACAAAATTTAAAATTTTGGGGATTTCT
The DNA here is from genome assembly GCA_964019065.1 of Catostylus mosaicus. Classification (NCBI taxonomy): domain Eukaryota; kingdom Metazoa; phylum Cnidaria; class Scyphozoa; order Rhizostomeae; family Catostylidae; genus Catostylus; species Catostylus mosaicus. The sequence continues at coordinate 3,939,265 of OZ025187.1, forward strand.
AAGTAATTTTGAGCGATTGAGTTGATTACACGTTAAGTAAGTTTAAGTTACAGGTTTTTGTTGATAGGAAAATGAGTTTCATGTCATTATTCAAGGCTGTGTATTGTCTTAAATGAAATGTTTTCAGTTGGGGCTGTATGAAGAGCGGATCTAAAATGCTAATCATTTCAATCTATTGCAGATTCTACTTCTTAATACTAACCGCCTATGTAAGGTATTGACAAGTGCAGAAAGAGATCTGAAAGAAGGGTTTGTTTTGGTACTCGTCGCAAACCATTGGGATTTTCGGGAGCTTTTTCCTAGTTTTTCAAATAACAGCATGATATCCTTGCTGGACAAATCAGCACAGAAATATTGGTACATATTCATGAATCCTAGATTACAACAGGCATCTATTCTTTTATACGATATTGGTGACATTTGCCCATCAAGTCAAAATGCTTACTAAAGCCCTATCATCTACCTGATGACTTTATGAAATTGCTAGCTTAGTATATCGTTCTATTTAGAGCTGTATTTTACGGTTCCACAATAGACCCTTTTCAACCATTTATCTCACCTTGCCAAGCTATTCATTTCCAAAACATCCGACTAGACTGCCAAAGTGGTAAAAAAATAGAGTTGGTAAGGGTCGCGCTTCTAGCAATTTTCATTACTTTGTTTGCATTCATCAATATTTGCTAAAGACAATCAACTGCAAAGCCCTAAATTAGTAGAACCTTAAAATATTCTCCCTCTGCCACCTGGTATTAAAGCAATTTTAATAGTCCGTTTTTATTTAAACTGAATTTTATACAACCAGTTCGAGATTTAGATCTATTATGACATGAAATGTATACCATCACAACGTGTTCCATTTCCTTCAAACCCAGTGTTACAGGCGCAGATGTAGCTGCCAACAGAATTTGTGCATGTGGCATTGACATGGCAAACCTTGCTTGCATTTTCACATTCATCGATATCTGAAGGAAAACCACAGGATTATAAAGAGGATGCAAGCCAAGATGTCATTGCAATAGAAGAGAGGACACCGAGATTAATGATGATATATTTGAAACGCAGATTGCTGAACCACAAGTAGGATTTCTTTGGTTTTTTCACCTGGTAACTGCGGACAAGAAATAATAAGAAAAGTGTCTGCTGCCTAACGTAAGGCATCTTTGCAGTTCAGTAACATCATATGCTCCACAGACTTTTTTTCTGTAGTGCTACAATCACACATTATCATTCTTTTCCCATCAAGAACTGGATTGAATTTTTTGCTTTACATAACATATGCTTTTATCGATCTTTGCTTACCTGTGCATGTGACACCATCACCTTCAAAGCCTTTTTCACACTTGCATTTAAATGAGCCGATGGAATCCAGGCATGTTGCATTTTGATGACAATCGTGAACTCTAGTTATGCATTCGTCGATGTCTAGTAGCAGGAATAATAAAGTATATTTTTCTACAAAATATCTGATGAGATACTTCCGTGAAAATGTAAAGGTGCTTATCATTGTTGGTATATTGGGTCGTGATATATCAAATCTTTTATATCACATTTGTCATGTACTTATCCTCAAGGTCCAATGCTTTTTAAAGCTCTTCTTATTATAAATGTTATCTAAATTTTTTGTTTCCCTTGACGGCCGAATAACAAAACTGATTATTTTTGAAAAAGACAAGTTTTTGGTGATCGTGCTGACGCCCCATTTTCTTATTTCCCTGAAACCAGACTATACTTTGAATGTAACATATAACTATTGAAGTTCCTGATTCTTTTTCCAGCATTATGAGGAATCCTCCTGATAAAGAAATCCAGCGTTATGAAGACTTTATTTCGAGTTCTTATGCCAATTGATCCCTTTTCTGAAACACTCTCTACATCAGTCCCAGAATAACATATTATAGCTTCATTTAACACGTAAATAAGGTGACAAGAAATTTCAAAAAATACGAAGAGATGTCCATGCTATCAAAAGGTGCTCGTATTCGATGCGCGTCAGAGAATAAAATGCTTTGATTTAAAGCCAATCGTTCGAAACAGGAGCCAATCACTTACACTACTCCGCCGGTTTTCGGTGTTTTGATAATAAACTGGTTTATTTATCTATTTTTTTTATTTGCCTTTGGTAATAATTTGATGTTTTTACGATGTAAGAAGTGTCAAGAGTACAGAATCTTGTTATTATGGAAAATTGTTCTTCCTTTTCTAAAATTGTTGAAATATTTTTAAATATAAATATATATAAAAACTTTTAAAAAGAAAAATTCAATACTTACTTGCGCAGTTTACTCCATTACCAGTGAAACCAGGTTTACAGCTGCAGCTGTAAGACCCAAACGAATTGGTACAAGAAGCATTCACATGGCATTTGAGGGTTCCATTTTTGCATTCATCAATATCTGGTGACAATATTAATATAATATATGCACTCAATAACTGCAACAGTGGCAACAATTAGGGAATTTGTACACAAAGCAATGAAATGGAATAGACTGGAGTTCAACTAAAAATGTTAAGTGAGTGATGGTTCTTTTTATTTCAAAGTTGAACGAGTGTATTTTCATATTTATTGCAAAACAATCCTGTGTATTCTTCTACGCAATGACAATTGCAGTCATCTGCAGCAATAAGTGCAATAAGTGCTTTCTAGTAGATTTGCCTAAATAGTCATAAACTGTCTAGCATGAAGCCCGCTTAACACGAGCTAGAAGAAAACAAGTAGCATATTAGCTTTGGAAATACAAAATTAATCACAACTTCCAAGATGCCCGACATATTGCTACCTTATACTTTTGCACAACTAGACATAAAACATATCTTCCACAACATACGATTTCAAAGACCCGTTCAAATGACCAGGTCATGTTTTAATTAAGATCTTACCAAATTGATGTTTAAAATCTTTTTCATACAGCAAACAAACTTAATATTCTGTCTGTTTTATGTGCTAAATTGTGAAACAATTAAATTTAGCTTAATATGAAGCATAACACACGCGTTCAATATTGATATGAAAGGCTGCTGCGTAATACCAAAAAGTGAATTTTATTCTTCTTGTACAAGTAAAATTAGTTCTAGATCTAGATCTATTATGACATGAAACGTATACCATCACAACGTGTTCCATTTCCTTCAAACCCAGTGTTACAGGCGCAGTTGTAGCTGCCAACAGAATTTGTGCATGTGGCATTGCCATGGCAAATTTTGCTTGCATTTGCACATTCATCGATATCTGAAGGAAAACCACAGGATTATAAAGAGGATGCAAGCCAAGATGTCATTGCAATAGAAGAGAGGACACCGAGATTAATGATGATATATTTGAAACGCAGATTGCTGAACCACAAGTAGGATTTCTTTGGTTTTTTCACCTGGTAACTGCGGACAAGAAATAATAAGAAAAGTGTCTGCTGCCTAACGTAAGGCATCTTTGCAGTTCAGTAACATCATATGCTCCACAGACTTTTTTCTGCAGTGCTACAATTACACATTATCATTCTTTTCCCATCAAGAACTGGATTGAATTTTTTGCTTTACACAACATGCACTTTTATCGATCTTTGCTTACCTGTGCATGTGACACCATCACCTTCAAAGCCTATTTCACACTTGCATTTAAATGAGCCGATGGAATCCAGGCATGTTGCATTTTGATGACAATTGTGAACTCCAGTTCTGCATTCGTTGATGTCTAGTAACAGGAATGATAAAATATACTTTTCTACCAAATATCAGATGAGATTTCTTGATAGGCAACTGGTTTTATTTAGGTATTTTTTCTTATTCGTCCTTTGGTGATAATTTGACGTTTTTATGCTGTAAGGTGTATCAAGAGTATAGAATCTTGTAATTATGGTAAATTATTCTTCTTCTTTTTTAGAATTGTTGAAATGCTTCTAAATATAGATATAAATAAAAGTTTTTAAAAGGAAAAATTCAATATTTACTTGTACAGTTTACTCCAATACCAGTGAAACCAGATTTACAACTGCAGCTGTAAGAACCAAACGAATTGGCACAAGAAGCATTCACGTGACATTTGTGGGTTCCATCATTACATTCATCGAAATCTAGGAAAAAAGTAATATGATATGTGCACTCTATATCTGCACTAGCTGTAAAACTGAGGAATTCTTAAAAAATGTCAGACAATGATATGGACTGGATTTTAGGTCACGATATTGAGTGAGTGATGGTTCTTGTTATTTGAAGGTTGCTCAAGCGTATTTTTTTGCCTTCATTGCAAAATGATCCTGTGTATCCTCCTACGCAATGGCATTTGCATTTATCTGCAGCTATAACAATGCACTCTCCACCATTTTTGCAGGGATTCACTGTAATCAAATGGATAAGTTAATGTCTTTAACAAACATGGGAAAAGTCAATGTTTAAATCAACTGATTTAGAAGTTTACTAAAGAAGGACAGACATTCATTGTTTATGTGATCGGGAATGTTCAAATAACACGTATATAAGAGCCCAAAAGATGAAAGAGGAATTTTGTTGATTATGTAAGCACAATGTATAATTGGAGTTCGTGTTATTCCTTGCTTGCAGTTCAATATTTGAATATGATTGATCATCAGAATGACCAAATGCTATCTGATATAATTGCCTAAATATTCATAAACTGTCTAGCACGTAGACCGCTTTACACGAGCTAGGAGAAAGCGAGGAGCATGGAGATACAAAATTACCCATAACGTCTAAGATTCCTGTAATAATGCTACCTTATACATTTGGATAAAAAACATAAAATATATCTCCCACAACATACGAGATTTCATAGTCCCGTTCAAATGACCAGGTAATGGTTTTAAAACACTGACAAGTTCTAACCAACTTAATGTTTAAAAACTTTATTTTCATTCAATATAGAAACTTAATATTCTGTCTACTAAATCATAAATCAATTTAAAAGAGATAAAAGAAAATTTGGAACATAATTAGACTTCTTCAACATTTGTATAGAAGAGAAAATTAAAATGTCATTTTGACTGGGGACCAGAATTGAGAGAGATCTTAAGCTTGATACTCTTCGCTTTCATAAACAGTATAAAAAATGTTTCATTTGATAAAATGATTATTAAAGAAACTTACCCAAAGAAGGCACAATTTCCTAAAATGACAAAAATTAAAATTTTATGGAAAAAAAATTATACCAACATCAACTTTAACAATTGTTTATTGTCAATAACTATAATCTTCCTGTCACTTCTTCCGTCATCGATAAATTTTTCACTTTCTAAAGCAGTATAACATTGGACCATCACAGCGATGTTTAAAGAATTTTTTTTCAATCTTCCCTTCAATCAAGATGTGGGTATTCAATGCAATATTTTATAACTTGACATCGAATGCTCTCGAATGTCAACTTTAAAACGAAAATGAAACGGAAAGGAGAAATTGCACTAATGATTGTTGTCAAGACAAATAATGTAAGGAAAGAAAACCAAATATGCTGAAATGCTGTTGATAAACTAAACTTTATGCTGCCTCGGTTAAATTCAAGTTCTTAATTGCTATGTGGATTGAATCGTCAGAATAAGCTTAAAGGAATAAACTTCACCAGAAAAAATAATGCTTTCCAATCCGCTTGACCAATTGCAGTTGCGCATTCATCAGTGCCTGTAAACACTTCGCAATTTTCTTCTGTTCCTTCTCTCGTGTAATAATTCAACATCTTGCACTTCTTCCTTAAACATCGATGAGTGCATTGAATTTCACTTTTGACAGTGAATACCTCTTTGGCAGTCAGAGGACAAATAACCTTAGTGTCAATCAGGACATCATCGACAAATCCTTTGTGCGAAAACGCACGTTGAATGAAGAAGAAACCAAAAGTAACTTTGATCAGCAGAAGAACCATTTTTGTGTCAATCAACAAGGCGTGTATGCACTGAGAATAAAAGAAAATTGATAAGACTTCTTTTCACTCTTCATTGTGGACTTGCCACTATAACCTTTTTCCAATCTAACCTTCTTGACTCTTTGCTTCTATTCAAAAGTAGTAGCACGTTGATTGCTTTGAGTAAATCTTCCCCCCCCCCCAGAATTCCTGTGAGCAGAGCGCTTTTATAAAGAATTTAAAAGATTTTCAGTTTAGCTTTTTTCTCATAGATTTGAGGTTAAAGATAAAATACAAATTATACAAGAAATGTCGATTGCTTGTCAAAAAGTATTGCGTTTCATTTCTATTCTTGAACAAATATTTTCTTCAGACTTCTATGGCGCTGTTGTTAAAACCAATTAAATCTAACTCAATCCGTAAGTATAAAGACGTGACTTACCTTCAAGTTCCTTTTTTTCCCAGTGAAGCCGTGACCCATAAATATCAGCAATTTATCTTAGCTTGATCAAAACAAAATTATTAACAAGTACTTCAATCAAGCATCTTCCAGTCAATAACGCAATTTAATATTCTTCTTTCAGTACCCGTTGTAATGGAAATTTTGTTCCCAGATGTCAATATTTGTAATAAATATGGAAATTTAAACTTATAATGCCAAGTTTAATCATGCGATTTAATTTTTGACAGTGTAAAGATTGGATTTAGACTTTAAATGAGATTCTATTTAAAAAACAGCTCCAGATGTTTTTTTTAATACAATGATCTAAAAACTGCCGTGAGCGTGCGACATCGAATGCAATCACAGATTTGCTGAACCTGACAAACAGCAGCAAAATAAGACAATGATGAACGAGAAAAATAGCCATTTTAACGTAATCATTGTTTGCTTTTCTCATGACCTAACTATTTTCAAATATTTTGCGCGTAAGCTACTTAAACGCTTTTATTTCAGAAAGAGAAAGAATATAATCACAATGAAAAATCAATTTTGTTTGTTCTAACAATATTGCGTCCAACAGTATGAACTCCTGGTTGATTTTCAGGGAGCTTCTTTGATTGGTTTAAGATAAAAGCTTCAATAATTTTTGCAAATAAGGCAGCGCAATCGAACGACAGTATATAACACCAGCTTATTACCAACCTCTGCCAAAAAAACGCTTTCATAGAATTGAGGTGCAATATAGGGTCGCAAAATGGCCATAGCATGTGTCGTACAATTCCTAGTTTCATCAACAGCAGCTTATTGAAAAGTACAATATTACTTTGAGTCCCAATGTAACAGGCTCGCCTTCTATCATACTGAATATTGAGCGCAGTATAGCCTGCGCGCTATAATTGCATAGATGCTCTTTTTGACCGAATTCGTAGCTGACAGAGGCATGTTATTTTCACAGTTCGAGTATCACAAAAGTGTTGTATAAATACATTTTCATTTCAAAGGTATTGCTCCGTCTAGGTCAAATTGGGAGCTGAAACTAATTTTTTTTCAAAAACATGAATCTTTTTCAAAGAATAGTAAGTTGCAACAAAGTAACTTAGCCTTTTTGATATTGCAAGGCTATAATTCTTCACAATGCAAGAATATTATTTTGCTGAAAACTTTATATATTATAAGTTTGGACGTAGAAATGAAAACATACTCTAGCATAATGAAAGCATTTCTTCGTCTAACGCTCTCCAGACTATGAAACCATCTAGATACTAACGACAACGAAAAGCTTCGTTTCTCGAAGTTTTTGGACCAAACAGGTTATATATTGGAACATCATTTGGAAATCGCACCTTGATTGAAAATCAAAGAGAAAGAACGACGATGAACCACATCATGTTGACTTCAGTTCCGTAGTAGATTGACAGAATGAAAAGCAGATTGTTTGACTAAATCATGTTTATAAGGGTGACTAAACCACATTATTAAAGAACAACAGACTAGACCCTATTATTTAACATTGAAAGACGCAATGGTTATTGATTTTCGTTCCATTTTTGGTCGTCGTCCAACTTGTTTTTAGTGCTCTAAATTTTGTTTTCAACTTTTCATACAATTTTAAACATTTCGGTATAAAACATTGGTTTAAACATTTTAGATGAAACTTAACATTTTGAGTTTTTATAATAGCGGCCTCAGTAAACTATTTTTTGCTGTTATATAGATCTTCTGTTGTAAAGTTGCACCATATTCAGAACAGTTCAGATCGTTTCGAACTAACTGAAACCTTTCAAAGGTACATCACATTTATATTAATTCAGTTTTAATGTAGGCTTTTTCTTTAACTTCCAAGCCACACAACTTTGCCCTTAATCATCAACTAAGTTGGGCATTGTTTAAAACCATGCAAAAAATCAGTTAATTCCTATTGGCTGCACCAAATGGTAAATAGACATTCTTTTCGAATTCCACAAGCTAACTAACGCTATCAATAAATATTGCTATATCACTTATATAGCTGCTTCCTTTGTTTTGACTCGCATGAGTAGATTTGAAGTCTTTTGAAGAATTTGGGAGTATTTCGGATATAGGTACTCACAGAAAGACGGCAATAACTTATAATCCTTCACATTTAGCTGCCCAAACGGAAGTTGCAAATTCCATAGGACTTCCCATTTGTAGCTCTACATGCCTTTGAATAATTTACAGTGATTTTCAGGGATTTTAAGGGTAATGTAAATTTAAATAACGATGGCATCATAGCTGTGGAAAAGGCAAAGACGGAACAATTTTTGCCAAAAGTGCAATGAATTTGCTCAGACGATATGAACAAGATTGGTACAATTAAAAGCAAACTTCCTGTAGAAAGATAGACAAATTTGCTTGCTTTTTGTTGAGGCCCTCAGTCAACGTACAGAAACTGACAATCTTGCTGCGGGAAATTGTTTTCATCGCCATCATATGCATGAACAAACCGCATTTCTGCTCTATCGTTGCAAATTACTCACCAATTATGAAGTTACATTGCACTGACATATATCAATGTATCTAGATATGAACTAAGTGCAACTTAAGAATACTAGCATAGGGTCAAGAAAATCAGTTTGCACAGGAAAGAGAAGAAAGTACTAAAATTACTCAAGGATTAACTTTCACTATGTTTTAATACTTATTGATACCAACAATTTACTGGTACTTTTTGTCATTAAAGGTCAAAATATTACATAGCAGTTTGGCTTCTGCAACGTCTTACTCAGGCCCCTTAATCGTGCAATGAACTATCTAAAATCGAAATGTGACTTCTGTAATACTTGGTCCTTCACCTGCTATTGCATATTTCTCAACAAACCAAGCTGGCTTTGGAACTCCTTTTGCTGTGAGGAGAACAAAGCTATGTCTCAATGCGAGACTAGCTACACCGACGGATCCGAGACCAGCAAGATAATTCTTTGCGACTTCAGTTAATAGTCTTGCTGCAGAATCAGTTACCGCCAAGCAAATTATGCTGCCATCTGGAAAACTGTCAATGAAGTCAATCAAATTTGCATTGGCAGCCTCTGAGCCGTAAGTGTCAAAGCTTTCAGTCCCTAGCGTCGATCCGTTGCTTGATGAAAGGACAACTACATTGAATCCTCTGCCATGAACCCCTGAGTTGACTCCGTTGATTGTAACTGCTGGATGGTAGTCAAAGAAACCTGGATCGCTTTTTCCATATGAATTGATATTGATTCTGAACTCAACTGTAAAGAGAAATTAGGAATCAAAGGCAACCTTGCATGAAAAGTGAACATGGACGAAAACAAAGAAATGCCTTTAGGATAGAGTAGAACAGGACAGTAAAGGCCCATGAAAACTGAGATAGGACCAGGGATTGGAAGGTCAAAACCAATAAGAAAAGAATAAACAAGATCAACCATAAAAAGCGCGAAAAAAAAGATAAGGAGAGGAAGTTATTTTGAGTTGAGACAAAAGTTTAGAAAGCAATTTATATAATGTCCAGGAAAACTATATGCACGACATTGATTGAGCATTGCAATCGATTGTTGTGTTTGTTTGGCAATGATAGCAATTCAATCAATAGCATTTACATGGATTACCAGTTCTAAGGGTATCAAGGTCAGTCTTTACCATTCTACCCATCTTTGTGTGACCCACCTCAAAGGTAGGACTGAATTAACTGAGAAAGCTGCGTCATGTAACATATTTTTGCTATATCTGCTTACATACCAATGCATGTGATACCATTGCCCTGAAATATATGCCTACATGAACATGTAAATGAACTGATTGAATCTGAGCATGTTACATTTTTATGACAAATGTAAATTCCAGTCCTGCATTCGTCAATGTCTAATAATAGGATTCATAAGTGTAAATTTACTATGCAAAGAATCTGATGAATTTCTAACACTTAATGTTTTCAAGATAGTTTGTATTTGATGGTTGTACTATCTTGTATAACACCTGTTGCGCCGTATCAAAGCTTATACAATTTGGTATTCAATCTACCTAACGCCCTTACGTTACTTTCGTTGTTATTGAAAATGTTTTAGGTAACTGTAGCCGTATACCATGAAATTTAAGGTTTTTTGGAAAGTGTTAACAAAAACAGTAAGGTCATAAATAATGCAGTACGTTGCATCTTCATATCATAGATTATGTTGTGAACCATTGTTCTTATTCTTTTGCAAACCATCAGATCTTCTATATCAGTTAAAATATGACCTTAACTTTTCATATGTAAACACCGGTTGAGATCATTGATTTGTGTAGACAGAGATGACCAAGATGGTATGAAAGGGAGCTCATTGCTAAATATTGCTCAATACAGACAGTCAGTTGCGCACGCTTATTCATTTTCTTGTGTCCGATTCGATATTAAACTGGTTACCTATTTTCCTTTAATTTTTGGTCATTATCTGACATTTACATAATCTGAAAATTTTTGAACGAAAAACTCAAAATGCTCAGAGATCAATGAATAACAATTGTACGTTACCTTTGACATTGGTAATTTTGTCAACTTCCTTGCTATTCATATATTTTTGATATTGTCATTTTGACAACGGTCCAGGAACTGAAAAGCTTAGGCTTTCTCTGTCATTTAAGAAAAGAACCTGCCCGATAAAGTCATCAAGAATGAATTCACAAGCCTGCTTTCGAAAACAAGTCCACATACAAAATAATTCTGTTTTTTTTACTAGATGAGAGTAAGTCAATTACTTGTTCTATTAAAGTGATTGAATAGCAGGTTATAATCTTTTTCTCTTTATTCTACATTCATGGACTTTTTCTACATGATAGGAAGAAGGATTTTTATTGCAGTAAGTTGAATTAAAATGAAATAGGCACAGATTGTATCGAAAACTTTTTACTTTCTTGTATTTTGTTTATTGTGAGCTACTAAAATGCTGTGAATTATAACACTTAAGATTCCCCGCCAATTATTAATTCAAAAGACGACCAACATTTCATTTCACACATCTCAAAATGTATTTCTTTTTAAGATTAGCGCTTTTCAAGATGAATTTCCTCCACTATTTTGAATATCTAAAGGATTTATGATATGACAAAGTTATTAAAAGTGAAATTTGATATTTACTCCAGCATTTTAATCCATTACCAGAAAAACCGGGTTGACAATTACAATGGTGAGATCCAACCGTATTGGTACAAGAGGCATTGGCATGGCATTTGTGTGTTCCAGCATCACATTCATTAATATCTGGTGATATTAATAATACTATCTAATATCTAATATATGCATTTAATACCGTCAGCAGGAGAATAAATGAGGAATTTTGAGATAAAAAGGTCAGACACTGGTGCGGACTGTTTTGTTAGCAAAAACTTTAATTAAGTGGCAGTTCTTAATGAAAATTCAACTTACAATATTTTCAACTTCAAAGAGATGTTTGCTTAGCCTATTTTACTAATGTAATTTTTTACTTTCATTGCATAATGATTTGGCGTATCCTCTTGCACCAAGGCAGTTGCATTCATCTGCAGTTATAACAAGGCACCTTCCATTATTCTTGCAAGGGTTTACTGCAATAATTCGACATTATTAAGAATTGTCGAACTTGGGACCAAACTTTTAAAAAGAGATTTACGAAACTAAATTTTCAACTTACAGGTTTATAAGTCAGGTACATTCTATAATGTTTCTGCAAAATGGTCTTTATTCGCTCTTTACAACTAGCAGGAGTGGTATGTTTTACATTGCTAGACTTTGCAGATAATTTAAGTGAAGTTATCTTGAATATCAATGGATTCTTAACCGGCTCTTCTAATATTCCTTGCATTTAATTGCAAAAACTATTATAAAGAATTAAGAAGTCGGCTGAGTCATTGACCTACCTTTTGAACTTGTGAAATTGGAATGATACACATACTATCAGTCTCGATAACATTGGTTTAAAGGATGATATTGTAAATTACTATTGCGCATTTTATAAAAAGGCTAAAATATGACCAAGTTTGGGGTCAAGTTCTGAAAATACTGCCCACAAGGCTTTAACTCGAGAAGTTTAATGATATATATTCAAGTAAGGTTTCATGTAGTGACTTTGTCATGCTACAAGACTTACCAAATGGAGGCACTTTTTGCTGAAATGACAAAAATATCATTTGAATTAATTAAAAAAATTAAACCTATCAAGTCTAATCAATTTTTGCTATCGAAAGAGATAAACTTCCTTTGATTTGATTGAAAACAATCTAAGTGCTTTATACCCTGAGTTAGTTAATCTTGTGTTGGATGAAACTGTGCTTAGACAATATAGTCCCGTTGCAACCATCATATATTTGTATCTTTTAATCGTTCAATTGGAGTATTATTATGTTGGGGTGTATGGCATATATTGCGTTTGGTAACAGCTTGGATATTCTTCTACTGAATTCTCCAGTCACTGGTGAGGAATCAAAACTGAAAGTGCAAAAGAAATCATGCTTGCGGTTGGATGTAGCAGAAAATCAAGCACAACAGCAACAACGTTAAAAAATTCCATCTATATAAAACCAGCCTTTTTCATATTTTAATGTTGCGAATTATTTGAGTCCATTTAATAATAGAAGGAAATCTTCCTGAAACAACCTTACCAGGAAGGATACAGCTTTCCAATCTAGTTGATCAATGGCAGTTGAGCATTCATCAGTTCCTGTAAACACTTCGCAATTTTCTTCTGTTCCTTCTTTCATGTAATAATTCAACATCTTACACTTCTTCCTTAAACAACGATGAGTGCATTGAATTTCACTTTTGACAGTGAATACCTCTTTGGCAGTCACAGGACAAACAACCTTAGTGTCAATCAGGACATCATCGACAAATCCTTTGTGCGAAAACGCACGTTGAATGAAGAAGAAACCAAAAGCAACTTTGATCATCAGAAGAACCATTTTTGTGTTAATCAACAAAGCTTGTAATTCACTAAAATGAAAGAAAATTGATTAAACGCAGATTTTTAATAGTTAAATTCGCAATTTTCTTCTTACGTATGTTAAGGAATAAATATGGCCATATATGTGGTTATGAAATTTTCCATTGACAAAGAATACTATATTAACAAACTCGCTGCCTCATACAATGAAATTTAGATTTGGCATCAATTTGGCATCACTAAGAATAGAGGTGAGCAACAGAAAGCGTTAATATTTTGTTTAGACGATGCTTTAAAAATCGAATGTGACTCTCTCGACTCTTTTAGAAACACGTTATTCTTACTTTGCCTTTTAAAACCTTGCAATTTACAATATAAGGCTGCATTGTTTTAGCAATCATGATACCGATACCTAGAGACTAACTGCTTACCTAACATCATATCATTTCAGACATTTTGTTGGCAATTGATAAAAACCATCTTTCATTTGCCCAAATATTGATTTAATTTACAAAACAAAAATTTAGCTATTTTGAGAAATAGAATCAATCTAGCTATTTTGCGATTGATTTAGAAGATACAGAATGCTTAGGAGGCAACTATACAATACTATAGAAGATACAAAAGCCACTATACTAGCAACTGTTTAACATCAAGTAATATTTGTTAACTTTCCTACTGTTGATCAAATATTAACACTTTCTGTGATGCAAGTTATAACATTTTAGTGTATAAAACATGTTGATCACGATACACGTGACTTACCCTTAAGTTATCTGGTATGATTGGGTGACCCATAGAAAACAGCATTCCTCCTCGTTTGACTAAAATCATTCAAATAAACTTCATCAAGCATCTTCTGTATAGAAACAGCTTTTATTTACCTTGGCTCAGTTCAGGCTGCAATGAATATTTTGTCTTAAATTTCAATATTTGTGCTGACAGGTGCGATTTGACCTATATCAGATAATGCAATGACTGTTTTACAATGCTCAAACTGATTTACTTAATGCGAAAACGTAACGAGATTTTGAGATTAACACTGTTTACTCTTATGAACCTCTAAATCAATAAAAGACCAAACTCTACCAAGTAACTTTATCGATCAAGTTTGCTTACCAAGGCGAAATATGAAACATTGAATGACCATCGAAAGTTTTTGACTTCTGCTTTCAGTTCGTTCATTTGAATACATTGTATTATAAGCAAAAGATACCATTTCTGCTGTAATAAGCTCGAAGTGTGCATTATGAGCATAGGACTTTTGCGAGGGCACTCACATATCAAGAACATGTTACTTTCGCAGTTGAAAATATCACAAAAGTGCAACAAAAATACAAAATGTTTACATCACCTTCTTCAAAAAGGTAGCCTGCGTCACAGACGGTGAAATTCAAAATTTAATAAATTATGAATTTAAAATAAATTTTTAATTTCACCGTCTGTGACGCTGGCTACAAAAAGGCGGCTATATTGAACTTTCTCTACTGCTTTGTTTTGCGGACTCCAGGCGTGTTAATTTTATAAAAAGAAATGTGATATTGAAACCAAAGGACAAAATATCAGGCCGCCTACCGGATTTTCAATGAATGCTTGCGATGATTTATGTAAATCATGGAGCCATACCATGAGCTCCGAATTTTCATACTATTCAACAAAATATAGCCAAGATCTACGCACGCTTAAATGCAATTAAAATATGGCAAATAGGGAATCCAACTAATGGAAGCCTCAGCATTGAGCAAAGCCCAAAAACGGCACAGAAAATTGCACTCTCTAAATTGTTTCGAAAAAGAAGCCAAGCAACTCCTAATGAGCTGAGGTAAGTGGATACCTGACCACCTACATTGCTGGCAAGCAAACACTACCACTACGAAAAGCCTTTTTTGAATTTAATGTCTCTCATTTTATTCTTTATTAATTTAGTTTTATCGTTATAAAGCATCGTACTTAAATATCTTATATCAAATATTCAATAGTTCAGAAATTAAGGTTTTTGATAAGGACTTAAGTCATAACGAACCTTCCAAAAACTTATCATTTGCCGTAAGATGGCATCTGAACAGATAAAGCTGAGTACTTCCGATAGTAGTTAGGTATCATACTGTATGTTTATAATCACTTTTGGCTTCACTAAGAGGTTGCATCGACCTTTGTGGAAAGTTGTGCTCTGTAGCTTAATTTAGGTTGCGTTCTGCATTCAGTTGATTCTGGTAAATACTGTATATTGATGACATGCTTTATTTTTCTTTCCTTTCTAAAATAGGATTGATTTAATGAGCAAGGCCGACCGGGGAAGGGTTGGGCGTTAGCATGACAAGTATATGGTAGCGGAGTACCTTTTTGACAATACAGAACTGGGTATACAATTTCATCCAAATGGGGAGGCACACGGAAATATGAGTATAAATTTTAAGACAAGAAGAAATTTTGAATCATCAATTGTATGAACCTGAAACCATGTGATGAATCTAAAATCTTCATTAACTACAATGCGCTTTTTGTTGTGACACTGTGTTTTTCTGCTCAGTGGCACGGAATTGTGGGTCCCATTTTTCAAGAAGTGACCAAAAATTGGAAGGTCCTATCACTTTACCCCTAAAGGTCCCCCCCCCTCCGAGCAAATTAAGATGAAACATACTAAACCAAATCATATTTTTTTGCGTATAAAACTTTTTGCGTATTTTTTGCGTGTTTTTAAGTGATGTAAAAACGAGGGTCACAAAAATATATTCCCCATTTGTCCCCCCGCTGAAAATATCCTGTGTACGGCCTTGTCCGAGTATATGAATTAAAATAAAAATAAGAATGAGAAAAGGCTTTAAAAACATTTATGATTTACGAAAAAAAGAAAGGGATTGAATGAATTCTGTTGCTCATCCTGAGTGTAATCACATTGTGATCTCCTGACATAATCACTGATATCATCAGGGATGGCATTCCAGCGCTTTAGCCCATAGTACTGCACTGAACCAAGTCTATATTGGAGGATGTTTTTTTGAATTAGAAAAATACCACCTTTGATTGCTTGCCTTGTACCATATTGAAAAACATTTGACAATGAATCAAAGAAAGTATGAAAACATGAGGAGAGATTTTATTGACACACTGATTTGTGCAGCTTTAATGGAAAAAGATCATGTTGCTTTAAAATCTGCAAGTTTGGAAAGAAAGAAGTATAAGGTGCAGCATAAGTCTCAAAGACATGGCGCAGTATTGCAAAATTCATATATCATGATAAATTTCATATCTTAACAAACGCCTGGCTACATTTAAGTTTCTTTTCCTAATCATTTTGTCTTGTTTGCAAATGAAATATGTGGTTCTACGTGAAGAAGTCTTTGAGTGCCTCTTGATGCATGCGGTATACCGTTTAAAACCAAAATGTGGCCTCTATAATGCTTGGTCCTTCACCCGCTCTTGCATATTTCTTAATAAACCAAGCTGGCTTTGCTACACCTTTTGCAGTGAGGAGAGCAAGAGTATGTCTTCTGCCGAGAGAATCGATGTTAACAGATCCTAGACCAGCTACATAGTTCTTTGCATCTTGGCTCAAGTTTTTTTCTGCAGAATCGGTTACTGCCATACAAACTATGCTGCCATCTGGAAAGCTTTCAATGAAGTTCAAGCGTTGAACCATCAGTTGATGAAAAGACAACTCATTGAATCCAATACCAATTGCCTCTCAGTTGACGTCATTGATTTTCACTGCTGGATTAAAGTCAAAGTACCCTAAATCATCCTTTCCATATGAAGTGATATTGATTCTCAATTGAACTGCAATAAGAAAAGGTATAGCGTACGTCAAAGGTACTGAAGTACAGATAAGATAACGAAATACCAAGAAGGGACTGGCTTAACAAAAAGTTGGCAGGGCAGAACAGATACAAAAGGAAAGAGAGCAATTACCAGGAAAAGCAGCAGAGCTAACATAATGAAAAATAAAGATTAATTTAAAAAGGAGTAGACTGACAAAAGGTCGTGACTCAATGCAGAGCTGCATGCAAGAACCCAGCATTGAAAGTGATGCATTTTCTTCTGACAACACTTTAGTATGCAACTTTGGATGCTAACATACCACATTTTACATAATCAGTTAAAACGTAGAAAAATATCAGAAATGAATTTTGCCGAGTACAGCTGAAGTGTCAAGATCGACGTACAGGCAATATATATCTACATAATAAAATATGATTATGCGATATGAGCTTACGTAGAAACCAATTTTTAATAAAAGAAAAGAGATTTGGCTTTGAAAAGGATCTAATTTATTCGTTTTATGTGGAACACGTCGGGTTAATGTGAACTTTGATTTTTAAGTCAGATGCAGCTTTCGGCGTCTGAAGATCGTATCTGGTGCAAAACTCAGTGTCATAACTTAAACTGCCGGTGTTCTTCAATTATATGGCTCTGCGAGAAAGGCGTCGAAAACTGCTGTGTTTTTGGATGAAATGAATAAAAGCCGTGAGTACCAAAAATAGCCTGTTGCATAATGAGTAGGATTTAGATATAAAAAATATACCACAAACCTTTTTCTGATCCTCTGACTTAGAAAAATAAATATTTATCGCGATCACATGATATAATCCCTTCTCGTCGACGCCCTTGATCGATTTTTGTAAAATTGAATTTAAGGCCTGACTTCTTAATCAACATTTTTCAGTTTGTAATATGAGAAGTAATTCTTTCTTGAGGTTGCCAGCTGTGATACTTCAACGATATCTAATTAACGCATTAGAATTACACTAGCTAACCTATTGATATAGCAAGTAGTTTTGTATTAGAAGCATATCTTAGTTTGGCATTCTTTAATCATCAACAAAGTTATGTGATATTTGTTCCACACAATATAGCATTATTGTATAAACGCATAATGAATTCTGCCTTTTAGGGCTCACACAAAAATCAGATAAAAAGTAACATTGATATCGATAAGTTGTTTGCACTATATTGTACGTAAACACAATATCAATCGCACTAATGACATGAAAGAGCCGCCGGAATAAGGCAATCGCCCTGAATCATCATTTATTTTCTAACGCAGGTTGAAAAAAATGGCAGCCTCGAGATGGCTATTCAATGACTCTGTTCAATCACCATTTGGCTCCTGATTAAGGTATAGGGTTGGAAATTTCTCCTTGATGTAAGTGCAAGATTCAAGATCTTGATAATTTCAGCTTTGGAAAAGGGCATACAACTCTTATTCCATCAGTTAGAATAAATCAGGTGATTTAATACTTGTTAAAAGAAGTAAGACCCTGTTTTATTCTTGCACGGCTGCATAAACGCAACTAATCTCATTAAAAAGACCAAGTTCCTTTCAAAATCTCTGGTAATTCTATGGCAAATTTCATTGAAAGTATGCTTCAAAGATAATTTACCTCAACAGCCATCGCATTCCAGTCCTCTTGATCAAAAACTGTATAACATTCACCATTATCTGTAAAGACTTCACAATTGTCTCTTTTTCCCTCTTTCGTGTTGTAATTCAACAGATTGCATCTTCTTCTTAAACAGCGATGGTTGCATTGAACTCCACTTTTGACAGTAAATATTTCTTTCGCTGCTTCAGAGCACACATACTTTGCGTTTAATTGGACATCATTGACAAATCCTTTTTCCGCTATTGCACGTTTCATAAGTATGAAAACAAGTATGTAACTCATCATCACAGATGATATTCCTTTTTTGATTATGATCATCATCCAATTTGCTGTCAATAAAGGCATTGATAAAATTCAATTATACTCGGCTTTATTTTCACCCCTGTTCCAATACAATATATTTGGCTTTACTTCATTCATTTTATCCCCAAAACACTTATAGATCTTAATTCCTCGATGATCCTAATCAAGACTTCGAGTATCTCTGACAGACGCTGGTCGCACGAATTTGATGCCCTTCCCCCTGAGGATCCGAATTAACAGGATTCTACACATCAAATTTAAAATCGACTCAAAAACTCCCGCATATTTAGATTGTTTACAACTACTTTGAAAATCATTAAAGGAATCAGTTGCTCAAAAACGAACGAATTTATTCATTATAAATACTTATTATCAACTCAATTTATCAAACAAAACCCACCCTAATCTTCTTTCAGTTGAACTGAGCACCTTTCATTTTACCCTAGACTTAAAAGCTCTCATTAGAATTTAATTTCAGTCAAAATTCAATTGAAATCAGCAGCTGGCAACAAATACCAATCAATATTTCAAGCATAATTAAGACTGAAAAGTAAACAATAGAAAATTTGTATTATTTTGTTTCACTAGAGTTTTCTTACTTTTTATCTTTGGCACCCATTTTGTAACAAATATTTTGGCTATTTCTATGTTTGAGCACGAGTTTCTATGAAAGAAAAAATTGATAAAGCTAAACTTAAGGTTCATCTTAATTAAACTTGAAAATCGCCGTGTTAAACTTTGACAGAAGGGATGAACGAAATCAGTTCTCCAAATGTGAATGACATGATTTAATCTAATCAAATTTATTTGGGCACGCAGCTAACTTCAATATTTTCTCAGTTTTAACTGAGTAACTCTGACCTGACAGCTCTAAAACAAGACTTGAAAGTTCTCATTAGAATTTGATTTCAGTTAAAAATGAATTAAGATTGGCAGGTGACATCAAACAGCTTCAGGCGGCTTGCAATCAATATTTCTAGTATTATTAAGACTAAGATATAAACATGTCATGTGGATGCAATAGAATTTCATCAACTAGCGTAAATATAGAAATTTTATTGCTTGTCGTAAATATTATGAAGCTATCATTCTTTGCAATTATAAAAAGGGTTAGAGTTACGGTGAGATTTTGGACAAGGATGACTTGAAGTTTGTCCACACTCCTAGAAATTCACCGCTTTTATCGCTTAAAAATAAATGATCTTAAAATGGTAAAGTTTGTGAAGGACGGAATAGATTAACTTCCAGGTCTAGATGAATGCGATAAGCCATAGTTTTCATAAATGACAAACAAGAAAACTGTTTGCTCTTTATCGGCCTTCTTGATGGGCCAATCAAACTGTTTGTCCGACCTTCTTGATGGGCCAGTCAGAGAGCTTGATTCCTATCAACTGCTTGCTCGATTCAAATTTCTAATTTCTCGGCTCCATGTCACACACTTCACTTGTAATATACGTCATACTTGAGAACTCATGCTGGAAACGGCATTAGCAGACGCATTACTTGCAGGCAATGCCATTGTACACAGACTAGTGGAAAACCAAATATAATGCATAGAATAAGATGCAATTTTTGCAACTGTAATTAAAATCATTGGTTCTAATATTTATCTACGGCATTATACTAAGCAGTTAATTGCTTAACAGGCAACCTTGCCTAATAATGAAACTGAAAAATTTGTAAAGATGTTTTAAAGTGGCATCAGGCATCAAAGTGGTTCTCTTTTTCAAACATCATCCATAGACTTGTCTCACACCATTGAAAACTGCATTTGTTTAGTGGGAAATATGTTTTCGAGCTTTGTAGTCCTTCTTCAGTTATGTAGGTAAGCATATGCTACAACTGCAAATTCACATTCTTTAACTTTGAGCATTGCAACTATTATAACCATATTTGATTACGGAGCAGGGATAATTGTTCAATTGACTAACCGTTATACGCATTCCAAACAAAACCACGCTTTGCATTGAGAAATTTAACGCGTTTTTTAGGAAATTGATATGGTATAAGAATGCTATGATAGGAACAAATCGACCTTAGTGCATGACAATATTTTTTAGCACCCTCCATATGCAATTTATATTCAATTTTATAATCCTTTTCTAATTCCCAAGGTTAAAACTATAATTTATGGTATTAAATCTGGAATTCGCTTCCTGATGAAATTAAAACAGCCAAAAATGTTTAAAAATTCAAAAATCTGATTAAAACTTGGTTGCATAAAAAAAAATGCATGTGTTCTTTAATGCAGCTCAAGTGTTTCATGCAATCCATGAAATTTCTCTATGTTAGTCTGAATTAGTGAACATTCACTATTGTAAAAATTTTCATTAAGGAAACAAGCAATACAATACAATACAATGCAATACAATACAATGAAATAAAATACAATACAATACAATAGAATACAATAGAATACAATACAATACAATACAATACAATACAATACAATACAATACAATACAATACAATACAATACAATACAATACAATACAATACAATACAATACAATACAATACAATACAATACAATGCAATACAATACAATACAATACAATACAATACAATAGAATACAATAGAATACAATACAATACAATACAATAGAATACAATAGAATACAATACAATACAATACAATACAATACAATACAATACAATACAATACAATACAATACAATACAATACAATACAATACAATACAATACAATACAATACAATACAATACAATACAATACAATACAATACAATACAATACAATACAATACAATACAATACAATACAATACAATACAATACAATACAATACAATACAATACAATACAATACAATACAATACAATACAATGCAATACAATACAAAACAATATATAAAAGGGCCTAGAAGCATGTCAATAGAAGAAGGGCTGCCTCCATAGGCAAATTGATGAAAATAGAAAGAAAATTTGGGCATTACATAACTGTGTCTTGTTGTACCAGCTAGTCATCCAAAGACTATCAGCGCTTGTTCGTGCTGGACTTATCACGTTTAAGTTAGCTCTGTTCAGAGTCGAAACGTCCGTCACTCGCCGTTTAAGTCCAATGATTATGTCTCTAGTTTGTGTCTATCGTATAAGTTGTTTCTCAAGTCACAAGATTAAAGTCGATGAAGATAATACAATAACAACCTGATTGAAATGTCTCTTTTCTTAGTCGTCCTTGTCGTTAGCATTATATCGAGACTGCGCTTTCCAAAGCCTGAAGTCAATATTTTTAGTTAATATTTGTAAGTCCTAGGTGGACAGTTTTGCGATTCGCATGTGTAATGAAATTCATCACTAAATGTTCAAATCTGATTTTAATTTCCCTCCCCGCGCACACTACACATAGGTATTTTGTAGCTAGAGCTAGCCAGGTTACAAGTCAAAACCGATAATACAACTGTAGAATGAATTTAATCCTGAGTGTCAAAAGTGGAAAGGTGGAAAATGCAATTCAATTGCCTTAGAAGATAGTTTTGTCCCCTCAAACAAAAGAAACAAACAAATAACCAAGAAATGTTTAGAATTATTAATCCTGATATCTCTGATAGTCATTAACAATGCTATAACAATAAGGTTCATCTTTATATACTCATAGTTTTTAATGCTGACCAAAATCAAGTAATGTTCTGTCATTTAATGAGCAACTATAAAAGAAATACTTTCGCTTCTACATTGACAAGTCTTTTCTAGATGCCACCACAAGCAATTCATCGTTTAAAATCGCAATGTTGCGTCTATCACACTTGGTCCAGCACTAATATTTGCATATTTCTCAGCAAACCAAGTTGGCTTTGTTTGACTTTTTGCCGTTAGGAGAGCGAGGCTTTGTCTCAATCCGATGCTGGCTACACCGACCGATCCGAGTCCGGCAAGATAATTTTTTGCATCTTGACTCAACAACTCTGCTGCTGCATCAGTTACCGCCATGCATATTATGCTGCCATCTGGAAAACTTTCAATGAAGCTTACCATGTCTTTACTTGCATCTGCTTGACCATGCGTGTCGAAATTTCCAGTGCCAAGGGTTGATCCGTCAGTTGAGGAAAGGACAACTATGTTGAATCCTCTGCCCTTTGCTTCTGAGTACACTCCATTGATTTGGATAGCTTGTTTTGGGCCAGGGAAGCCTGGATCATCAAATCCATATGAAGCAATGTTAATCCTTACCACAACTGCAAAGAAATGTGGTATGGTATGAGTAACCTTCAAAAAAGCATTATTATTATTGCAAAGCAACTTATTATGCCAAAGCTCAAAGTTGATATGCGAGTTTTTTACGTTATATTCTTTGCTTTTGAATAATTTTAAACTTTTTCCGGAATCTCGACCTCCAAGATTAAAGTTTTAACAGTCGTATAATTGTTGACAGATTTGAGATAATTCGTAGTGCAATATTTTCTAATGGAAATGGTCATCGAATATTCCGATAGCACCGCGTCAAACACAACCTTCTACAGTATTTGACATGCTTTATAACAAAAAACAGGTTTTTAGTTCGTGGATTTACTTGTTAATGCATGAATATCGTAGGCAAATTCTATAGCTATTTTAAACAGAGACTTATTAATCTTTAATAAAGAATCAAATCAAAGGCGTAGTATGCGGTTCGCTTTTTATGCAGGCAATGGGAGAAAGGGAGTGTGTTGTTGCTCACCTCACAAATGTCATGAGTGTGTGTAGTAGCCCTCATAGCGCCTCCACTTTTTTCAAAGATAGTCCTAAAAGCTGTTACAATTATTTTCTGAACCGAACTGTTGTATATAAACAAGGATGTAGAGTTTCACAGTATTTTTTAAAAGAGGCGTTTTCCTGCCTTCTAAGGGGCGTGGTCTAAATAGATTCTCCTAGGGTTCCCCGGACCATGACTGCGGCTCGCTCAGCCTCTCCACTTTAAGACCGCTGCGCGCTCCCTGGCATTTGCATGTTTTCCAATGAATACGTGTATCTGAGTTGTGAGTGCAAGCAATATTCTTTCCCTTGTGCATTGCAATCAAATAAGTATAATAGTACTAATTTTCAGCAAAAATCTAAAACATACCTGTAAAAGGTAACCGAACCTAGAAAGTTAAAACAATAGTGATTTTACTTGAAATTAATGAATTAATGAAGGAAAGAAGAAACGCTTTATTTATGATTTCTACAGTATTGTGATTTGTATGTGTCTTTGACATTTTAAAGAACGCAGCACGCAAGGATTTTGACAGAAAAAATGAAATATGATATAATACACATTGAAATGATGGCTGACACAGTTGATCAAAAATTCTTTATTCAACAATAAACGATGCTTTTACAAGAAATAAAGAGGCCACTCGAGGGAACTGCGCTACACAAAACATCAAGATATTTTCTGATATATAAAACATCTGTTTTATAGTTTAGCATCCTCAGCTATAACAAATTGCGTTCATTTCCACAATTGGTGTGAGGAACAACGAATGATTTCTTGGAGTTAAGATAAGGGTATGTGAACAATAAAATGAGACATCTATGTTTCAGAATAAATGCCTGCCAAGAAAGATTACAAGATAAATCATTTTTACACACTCTAGCCTAATCTTCTTACTAGTGCTATCTTACAAAGCTAAGAATTGTGTTTCTCGAGGGACGATTTGCAGCCTTGCTAGGCTCTGCTTAGCCAGTTTTTGACCTTTCCTGGTAAATTTCTCAAGATTTGATCTGGGGGTAACGCAAAAGGCAGCATTAGAAATAACAACATCTATGGAGGATTGAAGCTGGAGCAGATCAGTAAATAGTAAGGGTATCAACATTACGATGATATGGGCACTTGAAGAGAATAGAGAATGTAGAAAGACCTGTGTTAGAAACGGAAAGCATCAGAGAAACAATTTTCCAGCTTGGCCTTTGATACTTTTACAACTAAGGATGATATTTTTTACTGCCATCAATAGAAGCAGCATACTTCTGGACTCATTGTAGCTTTATTCTTAGACGATGAGTCATGATACTTCCGCTTATCAGCAAATGAAATTTTTCTTTGCATGGAAACTGAACAGTTGTTAGAAACCTAGCCTGAGATGGAATCTTATTGGTGCAACTGACAGCTACCGTAATATCATGCAAATAGGTATCGTAGCAAAATCAATGACGCATTCATTGAAAAAGCAAATAAAGGAATTAACCAACCAGAACTGCTTTTAAGCGATACAATCTCAAGCAATTTAGGCCGGCATTATGAAGTCAAGATATGCTTTGAAGCAACTTTACCTTAAAGACTATCGCCTTCCAGTATTTCTGATCAATAGCCATTGAGCATAAACGGCCATCTGCAATTACCTCGCAATTCTCTTTACTACCCACTGTATTGTAATTCAACTGATTGCATTTCTTTCTTGAACAACGATGGGCACATTGAATCTCACTTTTAACAGAAAACAACTCAGTTGTATGTCCACTGCAGTGGAACTTTTTATCCATGAGAATTTCATCAATGAATCCTGTATCTGAGATGACGCTTTTGACGAGGAAGAAAATACATATAAACCTTGTCGCAACAGATGCCATACTTATTGTTGTTTAAATTGCCAACCACTTCTCTGCAATGTAGATACTTGATAAGATTTTTTGAAGCATTTTTATTATCGAAAATTATCTAGATTCTAATTATTTCACTGATTAACACATTTATTTGTTAGAGCTATATCGGGTCAACTTATCCTAAAGAACTTATAGACTGACTTTACACACTGCACTTTATTCCTTTATTCAATTATTCATTAGACTTGAGACTCAAGAATAAGCCTTGATTGACAAGTAAGGTTTTGTTGAAGACACTTGTTGCACAAGTTTCTCCTGCAGCCTCCAGAACAAAAATGTTTGATAAGGTAGATATTGAGCAATTTTGCAACAGGTTTAAAAAACATTTCACAGCAAGGCACTAGCTAGAAATGAAGACAAAGAGGATTCATCAATCATTGTTTGCAGGATTTTCAGCAAGATAACAAATAGCTTAAGCAAGCTAAGCTAGAAGCGACTGCATCGCTTTGTAAGAAATTGGATTTAAACACCATTGCATATGATTGCTATTAGTGACGCATATTAGGGGATGGGGGCTCAGACCCCTACTATTTTCTGTCCTAATATGGTACATACAAAATTGGTCTATAAACTTGCAAAAGTGTTAAATGTCGCTCCAGAGCACAACAGAGGAAAAATTAATCTACTTGCTACTTAAATTTGTAACACCACGTCTGTCCCAAATAAAAGATATAATGAAAATCGGCCCAGCTAGAGTACACGCTCCAACCAAAATAATTAGTTGTGCGTCCCTTACTGAAACCAAAATGAGTTAAATTCAGCGTGATTTCCAAGAGATCTAATAGCAAGAACATTTTTATTATACGGCAAAAGCATCAGCTTTCCAAAAGCTTTATAAACTTTTCAACGCATTGTATTGAAATACATTGATAACAAAGCAAACTAAGGTTGCTTTTAGCAACAGGCTACGGCGACATGAGCATCTTCAGAGAAAAACTGAATTTATTATGGCTACCCTATTTAGGATCCGATTTGTCGTAAGAATCGTTTAAGCTTTATAATTGAATTATAAAAACTAATGCTCCAAACCTCAAATCTTCACAACTTACCTCAATCATTTCCCAATGGTTAACTGCCTGAGTTGACTCAAACGTTGTTCTAATTTCTATTCAAGTGCTATTAAAAACAAATTAGGTTGACAACTGAAAATTTCATACTTGAAGCTATGGCTTCTGAAATTATTAAACCGATATATAAACATACTGGTTGCAAATGGAATAGTCTATCCCATTTCATTTTATATGTTTGTATGCTCGTCCTTTTCAAATATGTTAATGAAATATTGACAGAGAACAGAAAAGACCTACCTTGCAGGTACCGATGTTCTATTCGTAAGCACAAATTAGTCTGTTTTCTTAGCAAGTTTAATTGAAAAAAATATTGTTTCAGCAGCTTTTCATTCGAATGAATTCTCAGCAAACTTTTGTTTGCCTTTCATATTAAATTTGTCTTACATTTATTAAATTAAATAGATCATAGAATACCAGCAAGTCAATAATGTTAATTAGCGTGCCATGAGAGTGCTGCTAAATGATTATGACTCTTGTTATGAAGAGCTCCTAGATAGAAATCAGGAAGGGAAAGTTCATGAATTAAATCTGTGATGAGTTTTTTGAAGATGTACAGATGACTGCGTTCTAGGAACCCCCTTTCTTAGGGAGATTTCAAAAAATGGGAAAAGGTTCCATGGTCTTTAAGAATAAAAGTCTCTTCCTACTTCCAAAAACCGAGATAAGAAAATTTTTGAAATGAGTCTTTCATTTTGGGGATGAGTAATTGGCTGTAAAAACCAACAAAAGGCTGCAAAAAATAGATTGAGAATTCAAAATAAAAAGTTGGAACGGATTTGATTGTACCTGCCGCACCTGTATCTATTTTTTGATATTGTTCTGTAGTGTTGGTTTTTATTAGCTCCAGCTATTCCAGGTCTAATATCAAGTCAAAAAATGGAATAAACATTATACAAAATAGAATCATTTCAATCTGATAGTTGTTGAAGTTAGCATTTTGGTCTCAAGATACTGTTACGCGATGAGCCTTCGTGTGAAACGATCTTGCAACGGCGTTGCGAGATATAACTCAACCATCATTGCACCATGTATGCAGTTATTAAAGTCTGAATGATCGCCATTTTCTTTTCTTAAGCGTAAAATGTTCATCATATTTTGTTCTTTGATGGCTATGGTTGGTCAGTGTCGTAGAGAAAAGTGACGCAGTTTTGACAAGGGGCTGGGTCACACGATGATTTCAGACAAAATCGTGATATATTTTTGCTACAACCCATTGCCAGTTGACTAGGATCCAGCTGTACTGGCTGAGATTCTGTCTCCCTAAGCTTTAAACAAAGATCCTGCCAAGTCATGGTCATATGTTAGACGGTGCAATGTTAGTTGAAACTCGTCTTGCAACGCCATTGCAAGAAAGTTTGACGTAAAACTCATCGTGTGCGTGAATCTTCAGCCCGTGTGGAAATTTCAACGTGCGTTGAAATATTTGTTGCACTGTTGTATTCAAGGCAGGCAGAGATACGACCTCTGCGTAGCCTTTGTTCCAGACCTGCCTTGCTATTGACCATCCAAGCCTTACTCCCATACTTCAAGATGGGGGTGATATAGCAGTTCAGTCAATCAATATATTATGGGCATGTCATGCACAAAGAGAAATTTGAGCGTCTGGTGACAAAGGAATGATTTAAGAATAAGAAAGTCAAGACAGGCAACGATAGGAAATTATAGATTGCCTGAGTTGCTGATTGGGAGGAGCTACAAGGGTTGCTTTAGACGCAGTCAGGTACAGAGAAAGGTTCAGAGCCATGATGGCCGACGCTTACAGGCATGGCACCAAACCAAATGAGATGAATTTTTAGCAATGAATGAATTGAATGCATCTAGTTAAGAAGTTAATGTAATATACGAAAGCAATCATCGAAGGCAAACCAGTATTGATGCATGAAAATAGCAAAGAGACGCCCTCCATGCTCAAATAAACTATACATGGATAATGCTTTGACAATAAGTTCATGTTTATATGCACACCAAAATCAACTAAATTTCTGCCATAATATGATCAACTATAAAAGTAAAACTTTGGATTCAACTCAAGTCTTTGCTAGTTTTTGCCACATGCAATATATCGTTTAAAATCGCAATGTGGCGTCTATCATACTTGGTCCAGCACCTCTCTTTGCATATTTCTCAGCAAACCAAGTTGGTTTTGATGCACCTTTTGTCGTTAGGAGAGCGAGGCTATGTCTCAATGCGAGACTGGATACACCGACCGATCCGAGTACGGCAAGATAATTTTTTGCATCCTGACTTAAAAGCCTTGCTGCTGAATCAGTCACCACAATGCAAATTATGCTGCCATCTGGAAAACTTTCAATGAAGCTTACCATGTCTTTACTTGCATTTACTTGACCATACGTATCGAAATTTCCAGTGCCAAGGGTTGATCCGTCAGTTGAGGAAAGGACAACTATGTTGAATCCTCTGCCCTTTGGTTCTGAGTACACTCCATTGATTTGGATAGCTTGTTCTAGGCAAGGGAAGCCTGGATCACTCTTTCCATATGAAGCAATGTTAATCCTTACCTTAACTGCAATGAAAAGTCGTATGTTGCATGTGCCTTTCCAAAAGCTGGATTATTACTTCAAAAAAATTTTTTATGCCAACACTCAAAGCTGCGCTATTTAAATGTTGAAAGATGTGAGATAATTAGTAGTCTAATATTCTTTACGGGTAATGGTCACCAAATGTTACTGGCATTGTCTTAAATTCAACCTCCTATAGTATTAGACAATAATCAGTTTCTTGGATCACACGCACGTATGATTACCAATGATACGTTTATAATCCATGCCATCTGTCAACAAATGTATATCGCGGCCAATTCTGTAGCTTTTGAAAGTGAAAGTTAGTCATCACAAATAAAGAATCAAATTAAGAGTCGTGTAGTGCAGTTTTGTTCTAATGAAAGAGCAAAGAGTGTGATGTTTGCTCATCACGCAAATGTCATGTGCATATGTACGGATGCATTATTGCAATCTTTCCCTTATTGAAAAGGCTATAGTTGCAGGTTTTTCTACGTATCTGAGCTGTGAGCATAGGCAAGGTCCTTTTCATGATATACCGTACTTAAATGAGTCAAAAATCTGAACTTTCAGTACTAAAAAGTGTAAAACTTACCTGTAAAAGGAAACTGATCCTAGAAAAATGAAAACAGTAGTGATTTCACACGAAATGCTATTGTATGAACGTATTAATGACTAAGCATTTTCTTTATATTCATTTTTTTACAATGTTGCGTTTCGTTTGTGTCTGTACCAATTAGAGAACGTAACAAGCATGGATTTTGATAGCAAGCAATCAAAATAGAACGAACTATATTTTGATTCTTTAACCAACAAAAAGCTGTTTCTCAAATAGAAAAAAAGCCATTGAAGTGAATTGCGCATGACAAAACATCGAGGTATAGAATGTTTTGCACCTATTTTATAGTTTAGCACCCTTATCTGAAACAAATTTTGTTCATTTCCACAATTTGTGTGAGGAGCATGGAAGAATTTCTTGGAATTAAGGAATGGAATTGAAGAACAAGGGAAAAAGGGAATTGGGGAAACAAAAAGGAGGTTAATGTATGCAGTTAATACTGTAATGAGAGACGGTCAAGATGTGGAAAGAGATGTGCAGGAAAGGAAAAAAAGAAAAGGAAATTCTGCTGTGGAATAAGGAGGATCCAAATGAATACGAAGAAGATAAATAATATGCAATGAAATTAAACTTTTAAGCTCATGAAAGCCATTCAAGTTCTAGTTTGCTTGTCAACTATTATGAGGAAAGAAGAAAAAAGTGTTCAAGATTTCATGCAAATTACTAAAGGAAAAGTTTGGGATAATCAAGCATGAGATAATTGACAGTGTAGACCACTTATAACTGACTCCTGACAGTGTTGTGGGATAAACCATGGATAAAATCTTTTTTTAAAAATTTCATGAGAGAAATACAGAGAAGGCAATAGAATTTGTGAGAATATCAGTCTATTCAAATATCAAAACTTGTGTTCAAAACAGCACCACTAGATAAACAAATAGTTTGCACTATGCTCTCAACTAAATTAATTAACCAACGAGATTTGCTTTAAAGCGATGCGTCTATAGAAATTTGCGCCGAAATAATGATATAACATTTGAAAATAATTTATTTTTATAGAACCTTACCTTAAAAACCATCGCCTTCCAGTGTTTCTGATCAATAGCCGTTGAGCATAAACGACCATCTGCAATTACCTCACAATTCTCTTTTCTACCCACTGTATTATAATTCAACAGATTGCACCTCCTTCTTAAACAAAGATGGGCGCATTGAATCTCACTTTTAACAGTAAACACCTCAGTTGCATGTCCAATGCAGTGGAACTTTTTATCCATGAGAATTTCATCAGTGAATCCTGTTTTTGAGATGGCGATTTTGATGAAGAAGACAACAAATGTGAAGTTTGTCGCAACTGATGTCATACTTATTGTTGCTTTAATCACCAACCACTTTTCTAAAAATGTAGGTATTTTCGATAAGGTTTTTCTAGGATTGTTATAATCGAAAGCTGCAGGATTCGAATATTCTCGCTGATTGACACATTGAAATCCATTGTTTTGAAATGCCATATAAAAAATCAAACAGCGGTTGCTTTATAGAAGAGATCTACAGTGAAATAATCATCTTCATCAGGAGAGAGAAAAGTTATAATGGCTTTCCTGTTTAGGATCAGATTTGTCGTACGAGTTGATTAATCTTTACAATTGAAGTTATAAAAACTAATGCGCTAGAACTCAAATCATCACAACTTACCTCAGTCTTTTCCCAATTCAAATGAACAGCCTCGTGATTTGATTCAAAAGTTGTTCTCATTTTTATTCAAATGCAAAACAACTTAAGCTGACAACTAAAAATTTCCTATTTGCAATTATGACTTCTAAAATAATTAAACCGATATATAAACATACTGCCTATGGAATCAATAGAATCTTTTAGTTAGTTTACTCAAGTAATAGTCCTTCTCAATCATTTCATATTGTTGTATGCTCATGCTCTTCACCTATGTTGATGAGGTATATACACAAAACTATAAAGACCTATCATGCGCAGGTACCAATGCTCTATTCGTTAGCACAAATAATCCTTATTTCTTAGATCGCTTATATGAAAAATATTGTTTCAGCAGCTTTTTGCTCGAACGAATCCATAGTAAAGTTTTGTTCGCCTAGCATATTCAGTCGTTCTTACACTTATTGAATCAAATAGATCATAGATCATTTCATAAATCTCAAGTATGGTCGAGATAAGGTTAAGAAATGAGATAAATTTTATGCAACTCATGTCAATCTGAGCGTTGTTGACTTTAGCATGCGGGTCTCCAGGCACTGTTACACGCTAAACCTTTATGTAACACGATACTGTAACGACTTTGCGAGATATATCTCAACTACCATTGCAACGTTAATAAGGTACTAAATTCTAACTGCTTGTCAATTTCTTTCCTTAACTATCACAGTGATAATGGTCTTCATGTTTTGTCTCTCTATGGCTATGGTTGGTCTGTGTATAAGGAATACCTGCAAAATTAGCATCCGTTCCCGAAGCACGATTCCTTGGAAGACCAGCAATTTTTTCCTGATCTTATAATTTACTTTAAATTTTCTTCATCTTTAACTTAGTTTGCTGATGGGGTTTTTGTGTAAAAATAATATATGATGATGATGCTGATGTGTCGTTGAGCAGAATGGTTCCATATATATACGCTAAAGGGGTGGGTCATACGATGACTTCAGACAAAATCCTTAAATATTTTTGCTGCAACCCATTGCCAGTTGGGTAGGATCCAGCTGTACTTACAGAGTAACTGCCTTGCAACGTTGAAAACAAAGATCCTGCCAACTTATCTTCATGCGTCGAGGTGCTGCACAGTGCAATGTTAGTTGAAACACGTCTCACAATGGGTTGCAAGAAAGTTTCACGGAAAACTCATCATGTGTTTGAGTCTTCAGCCCGTCAGGGAATTTCATCGCGTGTTGAAATATGTGCTCAACTGTGGGATTCAAGGCAGGCTGAGATGCGACCTTGGTTAACGATTTTGCTGTCTCGTCCCTTCCGCCCATCTCAGGACTTACTTATTGGTGACTATATACGAGTACGAGAAAATCAACATTCTTCTATACGCTAACCAACCCAAATCATAAGGACGAAAACATTGAATACATCTAGTTAAGAAGTTAATATAATATGCAAAAGCCATCATCAAGGCACAACGATTTGTGTGCAGGAAAATAGCGGAGGAACGCCTTCCATATTCAAATTAACAACTCGTGGACAACTTTAAAAAGTCTTGATACTCATAGTTTTGAATTCTGTCATTAACTAATTAACTAAAAAAGAAATACTTTCACTTCTACATTGACAAGTCTTTTTTAGATATTTTAGATCCTGCTACATGCAATTCATCGTTTAAAATCGCAATGTGGCGTCTATCACACTTGGTCCAGCACCAGCATTTGCATATTTCTCAACAAACCAAGTTGGCTTTGTTGGACCTTTTGCCGTTAGGAGAGCGAGGCTTTCTCTCAATCTGATGCTGGCTACACCGTTCGATCCGAGACCGCCAAGATAATTTTTTGCATCTTGACTCAAAAACTGTGCTGCTGAATCAGTTACCGCGATGCAAATTATGCTGCCATCTGGAAAACGTTCAATGAAGTTTACCATGTCTGCATTTGCATCTACTTGAGCATGTGTGTCAAAGTTTCCAGTGCCAAGAGTTAATCCGTCAGTTGGGGAGAGGACAGCAATGTTGAATCCCCTGCCCTTTGCTTCTGAGTAGACTCCATTGATTTGGATAGCTTGATTTAAACCAGGGAAGCCCAAATCACTCATTCCATAAGACGCAATGATAATTTTTATCTCAACTGCAAGGAAATGTGGTTTGGTGCGAGTAACCTTCCAATAAGCTATATTATCACCACAAAGCAAATTCCACATTATATTGCTTGCTTTTACCTCCAAGACTAAAGTTTTTACAGTTGCATAAATGTTAAGAGATTCGAGATAAATTGTAATGCAATATTCTTTACGGGAAATAGTCACCAACCTTTTCGATAGCAGTGTCTTAAAGACAACCTTCTATATTATCAACCAATTAACAGTTAGGAATCACATGAATGCTTGATTAACATAGATAGGTTTATAATCCATGGATGTATGCCAACAAAGCAATATCGTAGGTAAATTTTATAGCTATTTAAAACTGAAAGTTTTTCATCGTAATCACATGAATACAGCGAATCTAAGTTGTGAATTTAACAAATATTCTTTTCCTTATGTATTGTACTCAAATGAGTAAAGAAGTACTAACTTTTAGCACTAAATGATATGGCACATACCTTTAAAAGGCAACCAAGCCTAGAGAAATAAAAGAATAGTAATTCACAAACGTATGTCGTATTGCTTATAAAATTAAGTAGCGTTTTTCTACTTTTTGAATTTCATAATTTCGTTAAAAAAGGAACTAAATGCAATCTCTGCAATTGACGTTGATATCATGGGTCAAAATGTGTTTTGGAACAACTTTACCTTAAAGACCATCGCAATCCAGTGCTTCTGATCAACGGCTTTTGAACAATGGCGACCATCTGTAATTACCTCACAATTCTCATTTCTACCCTTCACTGTATTATAATTCAACAGATTGCACTTCTTTCTTAAACAAAGATGGGCGCATTGAATCTCACTTTTGACAGAGAACACAGCAGTTCCATCTCCAATGCAGTCGAAATGTTTATCCATGAAAATTTCATTAATGGATCCTGTATCTGATATGACACTTTTGATGAAGAAGACAACAAATATAAACTTTTTTGCAATTGATGCCATACTTATTGTAGTATGAATAACCGGACACTTTCTGTAAAAAAAGGTAATGTCATTAAAATTTTTCGACGTTTTGATGTCATCGAAAATTGCCTGGATTCTAACTATTTTACCGATTCACATGTTTATCTTTTTTCCCTTTATTTATTTAATATAAAAGTGTTACAACTACAAAATACCTAACACACTACCTACGAGGCTACGACACTACATTATAAAAACGGTATCAGGATGTTTATCTTTTGTAGCTTAACACGTCAACATATCCTAAGTCGTATATAGACTGACTTTACACGCTTTGCTTAATTCTTCATTAGATTTACGACTTAAAATTCAGCCTTAATGAACAAGTTAAGTCATGTTAAAGTATCGTAACACTGGCTTCTCTTGCAGCCTCCAGAGCATGCTCTCTTGATAAGCATAAATTAAGCAATTTGCTGAAGGGTAAAAACTTCTTTAAACAGCGAGACATTAGCAAGGTATAAAGACATTAAAGGGTTATTCTACAATCGTTTGTTGGATGCTCAACAAGCTAAGTTAGAAACGACAGCATCTTTTGTTTCGTATTGGAATTATGGCACCAATAAAATCAACTGCAACAATGCTTAGTAAAACACAGTGTAATTTCTAACAAACCAAATGACAAGAGCCCTTTTGTTACACGGAAACAGCATAAGCTTACCAAAAATTGAAAATTACAATGCATTTGCAACCAATTGTATTGAAACGCATTGATCACAGAGAAAACTATGCTTGCTCAATTGACCAAGCCTGCAGCGACATAAGTCGCTCATAAGTCAGCAGGAGAAAAACATTTATTATATGTGCCCTATTTTGGATCAGATTTATCGTTAGAATCATTTAATTAAACTTTATAAATTTTAAAAAAATTCAAAACTAATGCACTAGAAGTCAAATTATCACAACTTACCTCAATCTTTTCCTAATGAAAATGAACGCCTGCGTTGACTATCTTCAGCATTTGTACTCAGTTCTATTCAACAGCCATATCAAACGAATTAAATTGACGACAGAGACTTTCCTACTTGCAATTATGGCTTCTGACATAATTAAACCTATATATAAACATAGCTGTATGTGGAATCAATAGAGTGTTTAAGTTTACTGAAGGAAGAGTCTATTTCATTTCATTTTATCTGGTTATATGCATATCTTATTCACATGTGTTAATGAGCAAGAAAAAACATAATTTCCTCAAGCACCAAAATGAGGATTTGCATTTAAAAATTCCAAACAAATAGCTTGAAGCGATCCAAAAAACAAAATACCTTGGTGTGCAGATCGACAATTCTCTTAACTGGAAGGAACGCATCAAGACAGTTGCAACAAAGGTTTTCAGAGCCATTGGCTGTCTGAGTCATAACAAACCATCGGAAACGCTAAAACCTTTTAAACATGTCTTGTTGAGCAACAATTTCGACATTATGGCTCTTTCCTCCAATCACTGTAGAACACCTCTGGGGCAACACCAAGGGGAGCGAAAGACAAAGACTACCCTTTGGCTCAAACATAAAGACGTGAAACGTTGAGTACATACAACTATACTTTACGCTACTATCGATCAAAAAGCAAATAGATAAAATACTAGATTTTGCCACACGTTAAATGTAAGGCCAGGGTTAGTTGAATTAGTTGCTTCAAATCAAAGCTGATAAGATTTCATGCAACAGTAGCTTTGAAACCCCCGGCAAACTATTTAGTCAAAATGTATGTTTGCTAACAGGTTTTGATGCTCCTATCCAAATAATTGACATTCACCATTCCAAGCATTACGGATACCGAGTCTTTAGGTGGCTGCATAACGCGGAGGAGGCATTTTATCCAATCGCTGAAGGTCTGTTTCGGTTCTAAGGATAGGCGCAATTCAATCATCAAGTTGAACAGCACTTTGTGGAGCGTCTGAGGAACCTCCTAATTACAGTGAGATGAAACAATTTCAAAAGGAAGCTTTCCCACCTTGTCGGAATATACAGATTTATTGTTTTCTTTTGTTTGACAATGCCAGTTTTAGACAGACTCTCTTTATTGGAGAAAAAGAAATTTCCTTACCTTTGACAAGTCTCTCTTCTACGAACGAACAATATAGCAGGTTCCCATTGTCCGACGCTGGAAGGCAATGACAAGGTGGAAAACTTCACCAAAGTAAGCTGTAATTGGGTTAGTTATTGACAGAACTACTGGCATGTATGTGTATCTCATTTTTTAGGAAGATAAGACGAGTAAGTTTGCGAGATCTTACTCTACCTCTGTCCAATGCAGTGAATGAACATACGTACTAGCATCTCCAGTTCTATAAATAGCAGTACGTATACTATTTCAATACACGGCACAGTGGAAGGCCAAGATTCCTTTAAATTTTTTCGTCGTTTCTCGAAAGTTCAGTGTCGAGGACAAAAGTTAGCAAGCGTGTCCAGGAATTCATTCTTGTAATACCCCAGCCGCATGTTTATCCAGTCTCCAAGTACCTCATGGATTTAATGCATGATGTCATCTCTGAATTAAAACTTCAGGCGAAATGGTGCACTCCAAACTTTGCCTGTTCTTTTTGGAAAAATAATGAGCTTCATCAAAGCATAATTCTATTAATTGGCGATATCCATCCAATTTCGGGTAATGCAACAAATCATTGAAAACGCCTTCACCGATGCAGGAGACGAGTCAAGCGGCGAAAGAGAGCCAAAAATAAAGAAAAGAAAACAGAAGATGATAAAACAACGCAGAATCTATCACATTATCTGAGTTTCGGACTATCTGTCAAGTGAGATTCCTGCGATGCATGGCTGCCGTGGGTTACACGATATTTTGAGTTAGATCCAGATATACTTTTGGTGATCTCCTTCATGTGCCACTATCTGAAGGGTTCGCACTTATATTTGGCCGCTCTGTGTGCTGTATATTCGTATTTACTTAAAGCCGACATTTTCGGCTGGGTTAATGTAAGTAATCCAGCGTAAATAGCCAATAGCATTCACCAGTTTTCATGTTCTTGACAGTGACTTTCCCATAATCTTTATATTGTCTCCGATAACATCTTAAAGGCCATTCGTGATAAGGTTGTGTTAAGGAATCTGAAGTTTTAAGAAACTAGCAGAACTGAAATTCATTATAAAAATTATAACGCATAAGTTGCAAATGCACTAATTCAATAATAGGAAGACCGAATTAAGGCATGGTAACATAACAGTTGTCCTTTTAAGCAATTCTTCTACAATGTTCTAATAAACGTGCCAATTCTGTTGTCAGCTATTCACAATGCAAGTATCATTTTGCCTAGATGATTACTAAAGAATTACAGAGATTTGACGGGTAAGAATGGGATCCCTTTTGATAGCCTGAAGCTTGCCTTTAGTGTTATAGACCACACTAGGTAATGGCAAAATGTTACGGCCTTTTTCTGCATGCAAATCTACAATCCTTAACACATGTCATGAGAAAATGGCCAAATACGGCCGCAAGCAATACTACCAAAAACCACCTACCCTATGATTACCCAAACAATTTCAAATACCCATAAAATCAACACTGCGATTGGGGGAGGGGAATCAGATTTCTCATCATGCTGTCGTCAGGATTGTGAGATAAGGCACTGTCAACTCATTGAACATTTTACTTGGTTTTTCAGGCCTTGTCCAATTAGCTTTTCAAAGTGTTTTTGAATGTGATGAGCAAAACAGAATCATGAATTGCAACACAAGAAAATGCAAGAAAACGTCACAAAATCACTCATTCAAATAAATAGCAGCAATATTAAAACTGACGCATTAAAATGATATTTTCATCCAGCGATTTATACTTAAATTCCTGCAGCCTTACATTGACTACGAATTATGGCGAATACTCTGCAGGCGAGTGCAGTGCCATTTGAACGATAAATATCTCTAATTAAATAGCTAATCATATGTACATTTGACCAGCAATTGACAACGTGCGACATATGTTCATGAGGCATGATAAAGCGTTTC
Organism: Catostylus mosaicus; assembly: GCA_964019065.1. NCBI lineage: Eukaryota > Metazoa > Cnidaria > Scyphozoa > Rhizostomeae > Catostylidae > Catostylus > Catostylus mosaicus. Next base: position 3,977,581 of record OZ025187.1, read on the forward strand.
TATTGGCATTAAGGAATAAACAGCAAAGCTAAAAAAGAAAGAGACATGGAAAATTATTTCGTCGGACACATAGATGAATTGCAAAGAAACAAAGGCTAAATAACTGGGCTCCAGAGACTGTTCCATGTAAATTATAGAACTAGGCATCAGGCAGCCCACATGATTCTCAAGGAATGCTTGCAGCGGATTTGACAAGCCAAAGATAAAGAACAAGGCAATGCGGTAGGAGTACACAGCAATTACAACCAGATAATAATTGTTACTTATTAATTTATTACACAGCTAATATTTACTATATACTAAATATGCCCCAGTATACACGACTTCTTCAGAGTACCATATGATCAGAGAGAATGCTACTTACTTTTAAACCGACGTGCTGAACAATTATACAAAACTCAAACTCGTAACTGTCTGACTTGTGCAACAGAGCATAAAGTGCCGTGAAATGTAAGGTGAGTGCGCTAGAACTCGCTCTCTTATCCGCCATTCTGTGCAGTTCGGCGTAACAATGGAGTAGATTCATTTGACCAATGCAATGGAGCAATGGTCGATCGATTGGTGGTAATAGGTTTCCAGATGTAATGAATTTGCCCAATCTCAAAGTATAAAACGCGATTTTCAGGCTACGCGAGATAAGCACATGCGATGCCATTACACTTAACGCGAAGTATCACTCTTAGCTCATTTAAAAGAGTTTTGTTCATCAAGCCACCCCGTATCATGCTGTGCTCTAGATCTTTGATAAAGGATAGTGGTTGCCACGACCTGAATAAACACTCAATTTAAACTCAATGAACACTCTATTTTAAGAGCATACACAGCTGCAAATCTATTCAGCCCATCAGGATTCAAAGACCTGGGATCCGAATCAAGAATATGTGAAGCGACGAATTAATGCAAGAGTACCTCCTTTGAGCAGTTTTATAAATGAAATTCATTTACCTCCTTATGTATTTACATATAAGACTATATAAATTTCTCAGTTTTATTGTATCAAATTTCTGACGAAGCGTTATACTTTGAAGCATGTATTTTATATTGTGATTTGAATGGAATGAAATGAAATGGAATCACAATGAATTAATAAGAATATGATATCTTTTTGCGAAAGTTACATAACAGACCAGCCCTCTTCCCAAACAACTAATGAAATAGAAATTAATGAAAACATCAATAAGAACAAGCATTGAGTACAATTTATCATATATCTCATAATTTCTTTACCTTTCAACTTAGATGGAATTTCCAGCGTCAACATCAGGCTCACTACCAATGGACAAAGATGGCGGTCGCAGGTTAGCACCTAAAGGACAAATACATTTACAGTGAAGATGAATGAACAAATGAGACCATCACTGCTTCCATGAGAGTTAGCATGCTTGACTGCAGTGGTAAAGGTCCAGAATTTCAATCCAGCTATAACTGAAACACTGGCCTCAAGCCATCCCAAAAGCAGAGGGGTACCTGGTTTCAACACTTTGATGAAGGAGGGGCTTCAGGCAGCGAGGAAAGAATCAGTGAAATCACTGCACCATGCAGTTTAGCCCGGGACAAATTTTGTCTCTATCAGACACTCACACAAAGCACGAATCATACTAAACTTTAAGGCTAGAATACATAAATCCGCTTTTAAATAAAAAAAACACAATGAATTCATAATTAGTCAATCAGCCAATTATTGTTAATTTGCACCTTCCAGTGCACAGCTAATTTCATTAGAAAACCTATGAATAAAGGGAATTAAAGTAGCTTTTATCCTACTTTTTGGATGCTTTAACTACTGAGAATAACATTACCGATCTATTCTTTATATCTTATCATCTATGTGAATTTTTTAAATTCTACCTGAACACAACATAATTATAAGCAATTTTGTATTTTTTTGGAGAGTCGTAGACTTAAAAAATCCAAAAGGCTCCTGCGCAATACATTGAAATCTTATGCTGAACAACAACAACATGCTATTAACAGAAATACAAGCAAGTTAAGGTTTGGTCAGTCAAAAAGCCATAAATAACGTCAAATCTTTAAGCAAAAATGCGACATTAATGGGGAGCAAAGAATAAGAAGCTGACAATCTTTATGAATCAATAAATCATTTTGAAATAGGACATAAAATCATAAGGCAATTTTTTTGAGAGGCCTCATCTTTGCAGTCTTTCATTGTAAAGGCTTACCGCATCTCACACAGAGTTCAGAAAACATTATGGTCACACAGTAACTAGCTGGAGAAAGGTTCACAAAAACTATAAAAACTGCTAAGACACACCCAAGCCATGCCTATTTCCTATTGTCTTGTGAGAAAGGTTTGCCTATGGGAATGTTTTTGTTGCAGAGGAAGGTTAACAACTTTTCTGGGCAGTATCAGGTGCAGTATCTCAGGAGATGCCATGGACAGTGGTGAATCAATTCTAAGATAAGATAACTTTTGTTGTAGGGCAGAATTTCTGCAGAATCGGTTTGTTTTTCAGGCAGGACATTTGCCATTGAAAACAAAATTATTAAGCTTAAATGGCTGAAATGTAAAGGAAATAACAAAAGGAAGATGGTAACCTACCATGTCCAAGACCTTGCAAAAACAAGATCAACGCATTGAGGACAATTGTTGGCTGTTCATCCAATACCATTCCTGTTGCATCGGATACCTTTATCCATTGTGTAATTCGAGGATCCAGCTTTGAATTAAGGTCAATGGTATCATCAAGGAATGGTGATTCATTTCCGCATATCAACAGTGAATTGGGGTGTGGCGATTGTTCTTGACTGCCAATAGCAGGGCGGGTGATGTTGATTGCATTTCTTTTGACAAAGGAATCAATGAATAATGCCAGATTTTTAGTATGTTTAATGCGATGAAGATGGTCTCTGACAATAGTGATCAAGTCAGTGTGTTGCTGCTCATCTGATTTTCCAAAGTAATGCCATAACAAATAGTCTTCGGTGAACTTAGTCATCCCTTTGCCTTTCAAATAATGTGAGGAGACCTAACAAGAATAACACGTGTCACAAACTATTACTTTTTAAGAGCTTTAATCACTAAAGAAAAATTTTTCAAGGGGACTGGAAAACAATCAAACTCAAAGAATGAATTAGATTCTAGCGGACTGCTTTGGAACCAAAGGATGCAATTTTAAGATACTTTCAGTCTTGATGTAAGTTCTATTTGAGAAAAATATAATAAACAAATCAATTTTATGTAGTATATATGTGGAAACATTTGTTTAATAAAAATACACCTAGTACATTTATAATTGAATGAATGAGTTTGTAATTCTAATGCTTCACAGTATCACAGTATTAACAATAGTTATTTATACTTTATGAACCTACTAAGCAGTAGCAGTGTGAGGGAACAACCCTCACTTACTTATATGGGCCTTTGATGTTGTGAGTTAAGTTGAAAAATGCAGTAACTGTTAGTGATAATATTGTCAGAGTAAGGAAAACATCACAGTTCCACAGCTGGTGGCTGAGAGAAAGGCTGCACAAAACAAAAAGAATTTTGCAATTTAACACAGCCATAATAAACCTTATTTCTTTTGTTTAGTAAAAAAGATTAGGCTTTCCCAAAACTCTGGAGATTGTTTCTCCTTGAAAATTTTGAATTTTATTATTTTGCTGAAAGGTTTCAAACATTTTCTTTCTGACAATGATAACAAGATTAGATGGTATTGCCAGTGTATGTTGGCTATGGAAATTGCATTTGAGGCAATATACTTCCTCATTGACCAGCTAATCTACATGTGATGCACACTTATGGGCAATGGCATCATGTGATATTATTCACCCGGGGAAGTGGGTCTGAAGCCATACTACACCAATACAAATTCCTACTTCCAATTTTTTATTTATGAAATTTAATTGGCATATAAGCCTTTGAAAATCTAATAGGCAGAACTCTAATGACATGGTCAACCTCTTCCCCTCCCATAAGGAAATTGGTTGCCAATGTAGACTTGATTTCCCCTCACATAAGTTTCAATGTAAAGCACCTGATGGTTACTTAACAAAGGATTATCATGGGGTATCGCAGGTCATTTTTAATGAAAATTTAAATTGAAGAAAAGCAATTGTTAATCTGAACTATCTGTTGCCTTAAAAGTTCAGAACAGGATATGCTGCACCAGGCCTGTATGAACACTCAAAACTTGTAGAATGGAGGAATAAGGTCTTAGACTCTGTGTATGCTGTGAGGTACCCTTCTTTGCAGGAAATATTCTAATGAAATTGGTGATGCACACTTTAACTGGGAATATATTGAAACAGCTGTACAAATACTTTCAATTTTTTTGAAAAGCTTATTTGCTCACAAGCAAAACACAAATAGAAAGATACTGACTTGGATCCACATGTTTAACATGCTAGTCGAAATAATTTAACAATTTAATGATGTGTATCAAATATCCAATGTGCTTCTCTGCCAAGGTCCTATGAAAACAGGCCAAATCAAAGTTGTATTAAGGACCTAATGCTGCAAAGGATCTGTCATGTGATGTACACCTTTATTTGTGCAACCATATAGATTGTCTAGAACTGATTACATTAAATTCACTTTGGCCTAATACATGCTTTAGGAATTATTTAAATAATTAACTAAGAACTAAGAGCAAATCCTCAAAAAAGGTTTCACTTCTTTTCAAGTCTAAACATATGAGTATGAATATAATGAAAACAGATGATTTTTATATTATTTTAATTTTTGGCAAAGTTAGATTGTAGGAATTAGAGTTTGCAACTTGAAATCTAAATTCCATTGCCAAATTTAAGGGAATATTTATCATCCCTTAACTAAATTTTTGGCACTTTCCCTTCTACTTTACCGCAAGCTTGTACCCTAGAACGAACAAGCATGAGTTTCTGCTTTCAATCCTTCAATAACTAGTAATATGAGGGCAGCGTTTTTGTATAAAATTTATAAATATGTTTATATATATTCATCTACAAATACAAATATTTTCTTGAACTTTGTTCTTTGATAACACTAAACTTAGTTGTAAAAAAATTGCCTATTATTTTCCTTAATTTTTCTCCAAGGCCTAGCTATCATAAAATAGAGTCTGGTCTGTTTTCATTTTCAAAAAATTCTTAGGTGCAGGGTAGTACACTAATTATCTACACCAAAGTGAGAGTCCCGGCAACTGATGTCGGCAGCTTTTCAAGTTCATAAATCCGTAGATAAATATCCAGTTTTAAAATAAGTAACATTTCGGAAATCTATAAACCCAAACATAATCTTTGTTGTTTATGTTCATAATCATTGCAGATCAGTCAAAAATTAAAGAAATCCATCTGCAAATTTTTGGATTTCGTTTATTGCGCAAGATTTATCCTGCCTATAAACCGACCGATATTTAATAATTTTCAAGTACAGAATAATTTAACAGAGGTGACGACTATTGCAGATACCTTTTGATATCCCCATTCCGTCCAGGTAGAGGCATGGCAGGTTCCGTTGACGAGGACCAGGCCCTCGACTGGATCAGGATACTTCATTCCAAACCTCAAGAAGACATTTGCCCCAGCACCAACACCAATGCAGATGCAGTCTTTGAGGCGATAATAATCCAGAATTTCCTTCATCATGTCAGCCATTTCGTCCATTGTAGGATACTGGTAATGTTCATCCAAAGCTGGGGCATCCTCATTTTGGCCAGGGAAGTTGACGTGGTAAACAACGAAATGCTTGAGCAAAGGCTGCACTTGGTGAAAACAGAAAAACGATTGAAAACACGTTATATAATCAAGACCAATGTCGTGTAGTGTTAGGATGCTTGTTTTGTGGCTTCGATCTCCTTGGATGGCAACATGAACGCTGCCATGGGAAGTCGGGACATCTTCTTTGATTAAGTTCTGGAAACCAGGACCCGATAGGTCAATTTTCAGCGGACAGAGTTCAGTAGCAGGCTTCTCATCAGCACCAGCATCCTGCTTAGAGGATGGGCTGGATCCAATTAATTTACTTTTGTCGCTTTCTGACATTTCAACTCATAAGAGAAGAAAAGCAGGTGTTATATGTTCCGACACAAAATCGTCAATACAGGCAGCTCGCACTCCGCACTTCTTGACCTGAAAATGCTGAATGGGCTCATCTGCCACTGCGATGCGAACAACAAGGAAGCGAACAATGCATACTGAATACAATAGTAAACAATACAGAACAATAGAACATCAACGCCGGCCGCTCCTCCGTCAGGACCTTTCGCATACGTCATAGTGCTGCCACCGCCATCACACCGGAAAGAATATCTAACCACCAGACCATGTGGGAAACTCCGATATCATATTAATTTATCAACCAAATGACGACATCACAATTCAACGTGGTTTCTATCCATCAGCCAAAAACGAAATTGGCATTGTTTCAACGTGACTGTTATAATTCATGGGCTCTGCTTTCAAGTAATGGGATTGAGACGATGGAGGGAATGACCTGAATCCAATCAAGATCTTGTCGGAAAATTCACGTTCAAGAACTCAGAATTAGCGTCTTTTCTTTAATTTCTGTATGAATATTCCTCTAAATGAATAGCCTCTGACGTGCAATCATTAAGAAACTGTCTGAAAAGACAATCATGCGAGAACTTGAAACGGGGAACAGAGGAACCTATGCACTTCGTTTCTGAAGTACATTCCTGTAGCAAAATTGTAGAGCCAAGTCCAGGCACCGCGCAGCCATTGGGCTAGCAGGGGCTATAGCCCCTCCACTTTTTTCAAAGATAATACTAAAAGCTATTACAAATATGGCATTTTCAACTGAAATATTTTTTGCACCGAACTGTGTATATAAACAAGGACGTAAAGAAGCAAAGTCTCTTTTGAAAGGGGCGTTTTCCGACCTTCTGAGGGGCGTGATCTAAATGAATTTTCCGAGGATTCCCCCGGACCACCACTGCGGCTCGATCAGCCCCTCCACTTTAAGACCGCTGCGCGGTCCCTGACCAAGTCCCTTGTTCCTTATGTATGTATGTATAAATGTATCATTTGCCACGATAAAAACGTATTTACAAGCTATTACATTAAATTAATGATTTAAAAATGAAAAGAAAAGGAAAAAAATATTGATACAATACAATATATTAATTTACTATTACAATACTACTTATTAAATATTATTAAATATCCTTAATTTCAGACAGTGTCTTGAGATGCAGATTTCTCATTCATTGATATTTTATTGATTAACGTAGAATTATTTGATCGGTATTTTTATGGATTGGACCACCTTGGGGGCCTAGATACTTGCAGGTGCAGGACAGGAGCCTTACTTGAGGGGAGTTTGAAATGCGGCTCAGCCACTCAATGGAAAATTCGTCTTCTTGCAGGGCGAAATTGGCCAGACCCCTGTATACATACAAGGTTAAAGTGGATCGAGCCCAAACGAGTGCGTTTTTATCACTGATCGTTTTTATCCGTGCTTTCTTGGCACTGTTATCAGACCCAGACTACAGTAGATCGGACGTGGCTGTGTTGTCTTGACAAAGGAAGGTCTGTCCATGCCAGTTTTTAACAGACAAAATTAGATCCGCTTTTGTGTGCAAAGGGTGTGAATCAGATGCAAGAATAATTTATCATTATTGTGATCAGTTCTTTTGTGCATTGATAGAAAACATCTGCTCAAAGTAAACCACGTGAAAGCCTTGTGCGCATAGGATGTAAGGCATTTTATTGATAATGCTGATTTAAATCTGCGTTCAATAGATCCTTGAAATTTCTTGCATTTTTCAGATCCAATTCAATCCGATTTTTAGCAGTGCAATGCATTGCCATAAGGGCAAAGCTATGACAAAAGGCCATATGATTTCTGCGCATTATTTTGATTTTGTAGATTATCTCCAATAATAGTCGATGCTTTCTTGAATATTTAGATGTTGCTCTTTGTTTGACATAAACAAACGCTAGAATACATGTGAAATTTTAAAATTCATGTAAAAGTAAAAGCATAACTTATCTCGCCGAAAATCCATTTAAACAACAGGCGCTTTTCAGAGAAGTGTCAGTGATTGCCGAAACGCGAATGGAATTATGCCACTGAGGGGAAGAATAGCGCCCGTATTTTGCTGGTTGTTATGCATTTGTCGATTGATCGATTAATTTGTTTATTAAACTTTTAGTACCATTTGACTTGTCCCAAATGATATTTAGGACTGGCATGAGAAAGTCGTTATAAGAAAGTGTTGAATTATAAGAGGTCCTTGAAGCAATAAATCAAAAGTTTTAAACATTGAATAGATAATACAGAATATTGGCTTTTTGCAGGGGTTTTTGAAGAGAGCTAGGCTTATAGATCCTGATTTTGGAACATGTATTTTAATCGAAGAGAATGCCCAGAGTTTCTACTCCTCTTTTTGGAGCCTAAGCATAACGTTTAGCAAGGCTTGTTTTTTCTCAAATCAGTCAAATCCCCTGCTATTTGCATACTTTGTATACTTCAGATCGTAATGAAAATAGGGAGGGTCAAATGATAGTAAAGTGAAACTGGGGAAAAGTCTAGCCAGTTTTGACACCACATCTTTGTCACATCAAGCCGCACAGTTTAGATGATTTCTCTAAATCCTTTCACTCCTGGACGGGCCATATGGCCCAATGACAAACACGGGAAATGATTGTTTTTCAAGGGGTTAAGTACAAAACATTGTAAATGTTCTGATGACAGTTTTCTATAATATTTAACGCTTGCACCTAAGTTGTTTGACTATGCTACCCCCTGAAAAGCGTAGAATTATATGGGTTTTTACAGTTGACTGAAAATTAATCCGGATGCGATAGGGTTAAACTGAAGTTTTTACTGGGGCAAACAACCTGCAACACTCCCCATTTAGCTATGATGCAGTTCATGTTATCTGCACTCGAAAATCTGCGCCTCTGTCCCTCGTAATCAATAACTCATTTTTAAGGTAAAGTGGGAACTAGAACTACCCAGGCCGATAAATTGCAATCCCATCGCTTGTTGTTACGTTTGTTCCATTCAAAGGGTATAAAATCGAACTGATTTTGAACGTTTAACATACAAAAGAGAAAGATGTTGAGAAAAACCAGAAAACGTACGCTTGAATACAGATTTACTTTAAAACCACTGCAAGGAAACTATACATTACTTTAACCAGTTCAATATAGTTATAAAGGAATTATTGCTAGCAACTACTATCATCATCTATACCTCCATAAGACGAACGGAAAACAGGCGGGATTAACAAACATTGGTTCATTAAAATGATGGATTTTACATTAACTCATGTTTGTATTGCGTAAGAAAAGAGAGTAGGCGTCGTGCCACATGCCCCCGATTTTAGAAATGGATATAAAATGGTCCCTTATTACTAGAAGCGTCCGTCTTTACGATCCAATGCGCAATAAGATACTCCCTTACACATGAAAATAACATTTTCTACACGCTTAAAAATATGTTTTTCCTAAATCCCCGCAACACCTTTAAATATCCCTAAATTATGATGAACAACCTTTCCACAGAAAGTTGCCACCACACTGGAAATATGCTCTGCATCTTTCAACAAAGAAACAATGCTGCATTAGAACAAGTTTTGATTAAGGTATTTCATTTTCGAGGATAAAGTGTCTAGAACTGTTACAACGCACGAGTTTGCTAAAAAAACCTAATAATACCCTGAAAACTAGTCTTGAGAAAAATATCCCCTTAAATCTAGCAGCTACAGTAATTAGCTAGAAATCCTCAAGGGGTTCCTTCATACTAGTTCCAAGTCCGTAAAATGCATACACGTCACGTACGTCCAAGAAAGCAAATGGAAAATGTTTAGGAGTGTGATAAAGGCCTACATTGTTGTAATGGAGCTAACTCAGGTACGAGACAACGAAAGCCTGATAATTCTAGGGCTAATTTCATTCATCGGCCTACCAACTGCTAGTTTTATGACATTATTTCGCCGGGTATTTATTATACTTTTCTGATATACGTTAATGGTATAGGATGAACTTTAGATGGAGGCTGATGGTCGGAGTTTCGCGCGATGACAAATTCTATCGATCTTGGGGAGAATAATCCTATAACATAAGGCACTTTCCATCCCAATCACTACAAAAAACAAGACGAGATTTCTTCGTTTTGCATACCTGCCCTTACTTTTTAATTTTAATAATGACAGAACATGTGTTCTAATAAAATACATAAGACGATGCGACTGAAATGCGTAAAAAATCACCAATATCTTCAACTACAGTCCAAATATATCCTTATAGGATTAATCGTCAATGACAATTGGTGTCTCAACATTACCAATCTTTTTTTGGTTCTTCTTGCAAATGATGGAGTCTCTCAACTCTTGAGAGCATTTTATTTGAATAAACGGCTTTCGAGCTATCTTTCTTTGTACTCTAGGAGGCAAGGATCGCCTTGACTTCCTGCGAGAGAGAGTTTTGGAATAAGATATGAATTGCTACATCCCACTTCTAAAAAATAAATAGTATTACCACGTTTAACGTGACATTAAGAACACTCAGCCGCGACAAAAACGATAAACTGGCTTTCTCCAAGAATTAAACTATGCATTATCTACTATAAAGGTTGCTGCGCACAAGCGGTCAGGGTTTTGCTATTTCATATGATCAGCATACGCTATTCAATAAGGACACTTAGAGGAAGAGAGAGATGTTGTCTATCGCTGCTGCCGAAAATCTTTGAAAAGCCTAAATGGTATGACCCTCTGTAATAAGGCGTTAGGGAACGTAGAATCGTAATGACTCCCCACCTCGATGGATGAGTTAGTATACTTCTTTAAGCCCCGTGAGACTTAATTCAGTTTCCGGGTAATGAATACACAATATAAGTTAAGTCCATCAAAACATACATGATAAACAAAAAAAAAAACAAAAAGTAGACATGGGGGTATAATTAGAGAAGGCATTTGTCCTTTAGGTAGAGTCTTAAGGTACATAGATAAATAAAATGCGCCCACAGTTGGGCTAATTGAACGATTTACGGCACATATTAGTTGGCTGGGGCATATTAGTTGGCTTAACTAAAACGATTTACGGCACTTTGAAAGGAATTTTTTTTGCATTTTAAATAGTTCAAATGTAACACTACGCGAAATCAACTTTAGACTTACTAAAGTATTACATTTCGACAAATTGATTTTGAAAAATTAACGTTGGTGGCGCGGTCATATAAAGCAAAGAGGGACAAAGTTTGGTTTAAAAACATTTTTGTCAGTCAGTGTATCATTGCTCCAAATTCCGTTCGATTCCCGTTAGATTCCCTTGTGCAATACACTAAGCCTGCCGATATAAGACCACTAATTTAAATGGTTTAGAAATCAATTAAATGCATACTTAGCTTCCTTGGTGGACTTGAAAAAGAATTCTTGTGGAGGATCAACATAATGCGGGTCGCCTTCCTTTCCATTGAAATCGCCAAGATGTCTCCCAGCTACTCTTTTCTGGGGTGTCAAAGTTGAGAAGCTACGTCCAACTTTCTGTGGCCCCTGCGCTTTGCCCTGTGGTACATGAGACCTTGCACCATTTGTAAGCAAGTCTTTTTGGGGTTTACCACCAGGTTGATGCACAACATTCTGTTGACTACTTGATGCTGGCGCTGATGATTCATAATAAGGAGAGTTGCTGTTGGATCGATTCAAGTCAGAGGATTGGTTTACTAAAGGCTTTGTTGCAGTTTTGCCGTGCAGCTGTATATGATGGCTCAGATTAGCTAATGAGAAAAGAGATCACATACTTAATAACGAAACGACGGACGGAAAGCAACTTTGTAAAAACAAATCCATGTTAGCAGACATCAGTGGGAAAGTAGTCCGCATGAAAGAGCTTGCTGGAAAAAACAGCGTGGCAAGGTGTCAAATGAACACGCCAGTGACAGTTGCTCATTAGCTTACTGCTTCTAGTCTACCCAGGCGCCTTAATGAGACATTTTCACATCCAACTATCAAACCATCAAAATTAATTTCTTACACCTATTCCACATCAAAAATAAGGAAAATTGTTCTCTCAAGGACATCTCAAGAGCACAAATTGATTCGCAGAATTAGTACCTTCCAAACTGCCAAGATTGGATTCTTTTCTGGTCAGTTACACAGAGTTGTGCGACATTATTTGGCAGATTCTTCTCATGTTTTGATCTGATGTTGACCTAAGTTGGAAATATTGTCATGGCGCTGTGTAAGCTTTAGCGATAATATTGGTGTTACGAGTGTTTAAAATAAATGACAAATTGATGCAAATGTACATTTGTAAAATAATTAGGGTCAAGAAAAATTTATCAAACCTTGGCTGTGGAAAATCGTTCCGCAAACATGGCAATCGAAACCGCCTCTTCCAATTGGAGAGCCAACATTGTGACGCTTGGAAGATGGTGCTGAGTCTAGAGGACAAACTTGTGATAGAAAGCAAAGATATTTGAGTATGCTATACAAATCTGTGCAATATAAAATGCACTGATTGAGTAATAAAAATATCGTGGAGCATATAAATGATAAAACACTAAGAAAACTTTTTATTCATAACCCAATAACCTAATTGAGTCTTCTTTTCAGCCCTTTCTCCTTAAACTTCATGATAGCGATTGTATTCAAAATATGCTTACCGTCAATTCCATTTTGCTCAAGGGAGACATCCAATGGCCTCTTGTAGCCTGCTGATATTGGGGTATTCGAGTGAGGACTTCTTATTGGTCTCCCTTTGTAATGCCCTGACATGGAGGTCTGTGTTTGACCAAACATACTAACAGACGCTTTTGTGGGAGACATGAGTTTACGCATGCTTGATGTACTTGAACTACCATCCTTTGGTCCCTGTAAATTTGATATTATGTGCGGTCTCTGAACGTTTATACCAGTGGTCTTCTGGATTTTTTTCATGACCTGAATGACGTCATCAAGGGATTTCTTGCGAGTGAGCGTCTTCTTCCCCAGTATTTCTTTTGCAAGATCAGGGGTCAAAACTTTGGCACCTATAAATGAGATGAAATGTCTTAAGTTGCTAGCAATCAGCTTTATATGGTGAGAATGTTAAAAGCATACAAAGATCTTTCAGGGAGTTGCTTGAAATAGCATCCAAAATGATTTTGTACGACGTGATGCGATCAATGTTGCTTTACCTTCAAAGGCACTAGGTTACAATAATTGTACCCAATAGCGTAGTAAATAAGAGTAATAAAGGTTGACAATTTGCCTTTTAGAAGCAAACGCTCTGCATCAAACATAAAAGCCCTCTACGAATAATCTCATTTAATCCTTCCTAGCTTCCTATAGACAAACTCAGCAAAGAAGTTTCAATGTGTGTCCAACCAAAGGATCACCTGCTGGCTTTCAAAGATACCTACAACCCCTAATCTAAGGTCTCCTGGTTTTTTCAAAGATGTAATATTTGAGTCCCTCAAACACCTATTAACCCGATTTTTCCTTTTGTCTGGTGTGCCCCACGTCTTCTAAACAGGGTCCTAGAGTAAGAGATTCCTTCCAATTGTTTTTGTAGTCACTCTTAAAAGATTTCGAGTATTCAATACTTGGTCATATTTGCAATTGGTATATGACGCCAGCAAAGAGATTTAGATAACCATAAATGCCAGATAAAAAAGAGCCTTACATTCTGCGTAAACATCAATCTGGTTCACAGTGTCAGTTGGATTTCTTGCAAAATGATGCCATCGCATTGTATGTCGGCAAATAAATCGGCATATCTTTGTAAAGTCGTTGCTGTTCATGAAGAAGGGGGTCTTGACTTTCAGTTTCTTTGCCTCTGTCATCATACTGTGTTGCATAGCATAATGCCGGCTTAGATGGGCTTTTAAAGTGAAGCTCTGCAACAAAACATGTTTCACATTACGTCATAGACAAAGTGAAATTACATCTTTAGGCTCATTCTCAGGCAGATGATAATTGTAAATAAGTGCGCCTTAAAAACCACTGGAAAAGATATGACCTGCCTTTATATTTTAAAACTAGCAAAGGAAGTGGAGGCAGACAGCTACATTAAATCGGAATAACTTATCGATATCCAATAATGAAATGGCTGAGAGGTACAGGCAACGAGAGTGGATCTTTATAAAAAGAAAAGAAGATTAAGGTACATTGCTCGATATTTTGAAAATAAATGAGTGAAAAACCTTGAGGAAAGGTTGATCTATCAAAGGAACAATATTTGAAATGATCCAAACGGCACAAAACGGTTGATATAGCAAAATATATTGACACACTGGCGCATTTTGCAAGAGGGCATATGTCCAATAGAATTAACAACAAGAACTAGGAGCTCGTTAATAAAAGATTCATGAAAATCATCAAATGTTCATGTTCATCTCGTCGCAACTCTGAGTTGGACTCAGCAAGTTGAATTTTCACAAATCAAAACATAACTTCAGCGATACTACAAATCTGTAGCAGACAAATAATAGTATTGAGGGTAAGGACCTTTCGACTGCTTTGCCATGCTTATGATGAAGACAGATGAAAACGTGAATATGAAAACATAATCAATACCTTTTCACATCCAGGTACATTACATTTAAGGCCTTTGTGAGCCGCCATATGATTAGTCAACCTTTCATTTCTATTAAACTTTTTATTGCATATTCTGCATTTATAGACCGTTTCAGCGAGAGGTGATGGATTCGTCGTTTTTGCTGTTTTCTTGAGACCACCATATTTCTTCCAATACAACCAGCATTCTTTACATAGGAATAATTTACACTGGGATGTCGAAGGTCCCCATGGATACCAAAGTGCCGAATCTTTCCCTAAAACAAACGGAAAAATACATTTACAAGACCAAATTACAATGCAGCATGGTTCCCTGGAATCAGGGTTAAGAATAGTACTTGACTTTCTCTTCACAATAAGACACCCATCTAACTACCATACCATATGAACAACATAGTTTGGTTGGTCGGTAACCTTCCTTGCAGCAGCCAATAATGCAAGCAACATAAATGGTTAATTTTGCGTCACACTTAAGAGGCCTATAGCTCAAGTATGTATCAACCAAAAATCATGACCTCTTGCGCACGTAATGAGATGCCATGTGTTACAGAGATGAAAGAAGTTTAAGGAGGGGGGGGGGGGTAATGGCGGCACACGGACAACAACACGATGAGACATGGTAAAGAAGGATCGCAAAGGATTACTTTGAGTGGAAAGCAGCAAAGCAGATAGCTAGAGACTGGAATGATAGAACATTGCACATAACCTTTTGTCCAAAAACAACAATAATTAGAATTAAAATGCAAGTAAAACAAGTGTGGTAACAAAGACTGCAAGGAAAATGGAAGTAAAGATCACTCCTTGCTCATCCAACAAAACAATCTACACTAATGAGACTACATCCCGAGGATAAGGATAAAATATTGTGTGACTGCAGCTTGGCATAAAAAGTCGATCGCTGTTTCAGACATCAAAATATAAAAGAGATTATTACCAAAGCAGCTTTCACAGATGTAATTTGGAGTAACAAAATTTCCACCGGCCGTAACTTGATATTGGCTTGTAGCTTGCACAGCTAATGTGAGGTTTACAGCAGTGTTACTAAAAACAATTAAAGTATTAGTTGAAGAAAGTCGCTATGGAACGTTGCAAGCATAATACAATTAATAAGCAAATATCTACAGAATGAGATAAGGCAACATTATAAAGTTATCAAAATAAACAGGAAAACAATTAAAGACTGAACTCTAAAAAACGTGCAACCCTTCAACGTAAAAAATTTCCTATGAATACCAGGTGTGTTAAGCATGAAACTTTTGTCTGCCAACAAACAGCAGTGTAAAAAGCAAAAGCCAAATCAATACCATGATGTTATTAGGCTTGTTAATAAAGGTTCCTTCTGTGTCGAAAAATAATTCCAGTGACCGAGAGTATGGTTGTATTAATTGTTTCGAGCGGTTGCATCACATTGGGACAAACAGGTGTTTAACACTGCTGGAAGAATACACCATGGTTTCTTTCAAATTTCAGCATACACACAAATGTTACTACAATGAAAATCTTTGAAAACATGGCAATATGAATGCACGCTCTTTGCTGATTCAACCAAACCGTCGTAAGGAGTACTAACCTGCTGGGTATGAAGATCTGGGTGACTTTACTGTCTCCCTCTGCTGCCTTCATGCGTTTCTATGATAAAAAATGTGTAATGCAACTTACTCTATTGAAAGAAGTTCTTTGCTTTTGAATAGCTGCTTCGTATAACTAAATCTTTTCACAGCATACAGCAAAAACATGTCGTACTTTTGAAGGTCAAATTATAAGCAAATGGCGAAAGGAAATGAATAAAACAAGATAATAATACCGTTCTTCCGTGCGAATGTATTGCATTCAAATCTCTCGTTGTATTTCATTTTGAACAGTGAAGGACATTGGTTTTTTTAATCTCGATGAGTGAGAGGGGGAAGGGCATGAAAGATAGAGTCGTAAATAAGAAAAGAAATAAGCATCATAAATCACCTTCCACTTAAAAGTAACACAAAAGTGAGACAAAGATACACTTTATGGTCATTTAAGAATAATTGAGAAGACCCTCAAAGGCAACCTTCCAAACCGTTATGCATTTATCTCACATTTTACTAAAACAACCATTCCCTAAAATTATTATCAAACCTATCCGTGTGAACAATCATGTAACGACAAATGTGTATCATTATCAAAGCTATATATACCTGCTGGACATATTTATCCGTTGTCTTCCACATATAATAGTATTCAATTAGACTTGATATCTTCTTCCAGGGTAACTAGAAGGGAAGAGCCAGTGCTAATGATAACAAAATTAATGAACAATGTGTAAAGTATTAAGTATGCTATGAACATGGATGAAGTAACGAAAGAAATGCTACTAGATATACACAAAAAATGCGTCACAAAATGCCTTTAAAGCTTAACTTTTAAAACTCCAAGTAGCGTCATCATTTTCAAAAATGAACATTAATGAGATGTTTCTGTCTACATCTACATAATTCCATCCACCTACATTAATCACAACAGCAGTTTGGACCATTTAGATGTATTAAAAATAGCCATTTTTGAGCTTAGCTGTACAACCAAAATATCGAGAAAAACTTTGAATGACTAGCCGTGATTGTCGATTATAAACTGCAATGTTAACATAAAGCATGTTACAAATATTGAAATAGCTCTTAAAACTTACGTATTCCTGCTGAATATCTGTAAATTCTTTTCCAAATTTCTTCACTGCCTCTTCGAACAAGCTTGATTCCCCTAAAAATTAATAATCACAGTCTTTTAAGATACGTTACAGAAGATCAGCATTTAAACAGAATAAAACGACAAGGTAAAGATGCATTAAATTTTATCCTTCTTTATAAATAATTACACTATGAAAAAGAAGGATTTAGAATTTTACCTGAAGACCATTCTTCCATTTCGTCCCTACATAGAACTGGCCCTTCATCTGAAACAAAATCTGACACTGCTTTTGCTATGTCATATCCATTTTTGTGCAAAACATTCATGGCATGGAACTATGAGACAAAAAGTATTAACATTAGGAATCTTGACAGCAGAAAAGGTAGGTAATATCACTTACAAAGTAAATCAATATAGATTAAATGCATTGACACTATATGAAGTAAAAACTCCGTTTTTATGGTTTTTTGTAGCTGACAAATAACATCCATTGCAGTTTGGGCATTTTCACTCTATTAGGGCAATTAACTTGCAGTTAAAACAACCATGGCCCTGCTTCAATTTCCATTGCTTGTTCTTTTCCAAGTTATCATCTTCTTAGAATGGCAAACAACAAACTTTTAACAGATTTTACGATTGAATTTATCACTGTTTGAAGGAAAGCGACATCATGTGAGCAAGACGATACAAATCTGAGCATACTAGAGTTATATCTCTTGAGGCAGCTGCTGCACTTAGATGCAAGCTTGGCTCCCTTACTCCACTTCCACAATCCAAGGCTCTTGCAAATGTCCCAATAGATCTGTGATAAGAATTGATATTAAAATGAGCAACATATTTCTAAATTGTTGATTGAGATAAATCCGGATCCAAACGTTTCGATAAAACGTGCATGAGCAACCTTATAGTTGAAGTCTGTCTATGAATAGCATTATAAATCAAAAAGTTGTATCTTACTGGCATCCTAACGAATTCTAGGATTAGTGTTGGTTATGGAAAAGAGACAAGAGTCAATGATGGGGGCAGACAGATCTGCCGCAATTTTATCATAAGTTAAAGCTAGGTATAATTGCAAAATGTTCATGACTGATCAATTAAGTGTAAGAGTTGATCCCAACATGTAACATACTAGATCTTCAACCAATTTTGTGGCCATGATCAACAGTGTACTTCACACAATTATATATATAATAACTTTGAAAAGAGGGTTATAAAATGACATGATTTATACCTTGCTAACACCAAAAATGTGTCAATTGCCTTTTCTTCTAGCTTGCTATAAGGGCTCCAGACTAATGTTTCCAAATCTGAGCAGTCTGTTTTTCTGTCATCATCCTTAGCTGTTGATATCAAAAGCATGCAGGTGTCAATATCTAAAACATTTATCCTTACATCTATCTTATAATTATAATGAAATCAAAGAATTTTCTGGCAATAAGATAATACAGTATAAGAGTGATTTTTTATTATTAATTTTTTGGAGCTGTATCTCAGAAACAGAATGCTAATTGGGCTCTAGGGTGCCTTTTTTCTCAGACCTTCATAACAACGGCTAGAATAACAGACTAAACAATTGACAATTAACTTTCATTGTCTTTTACAAGAATATTACTTGAATGATAGGGTATTATACTCACGGTCTTTAAGTAATTCAGGCACTTCTGATTGATATTCATCACCGATTCCAATCTCACCACGATCTGCAAGAAGAGTCTTCTGCTGGGGATCATATACCAGTAGGTAATAGAACCAATCCTAGACAAAATCAAAACATAAAACTTGTTTAAGATAGCAAAGGTGGTTCTTTCATAAGATCTGCATTACAATCAGGATGCATACATGCAGACCGCAAAAATGTCAGGATTATTAAACAAGGCACCTCCTGATTCAACATCCAAAGAAAACCATGAAAGACAACACAAATAAGAGAGTTTTTGAACACACCACGACATTCTAAATAATGTGGCATGAAGTTTACATAAATTATCATAGAAATGTAATAATGTAATAGCTTTGAATGGTTAAAGTAAGTATTTTCACACACCTCTTTTTCCAAATAATCATAAAGCTTTTCAATTTCACTGTACAGTGTCACTGAGCATTTACCCCTAAAATATCAGGAAAGTTTTAGGTACCAACTGACAAGGAAAATTATATGCAAGATTAAAAGTGATATAAAGAAATCATTTTCAAATGTATCTATAAATAAACTGGTATCTTAGCCAATCATTGAATACTATTATATCATTGCCTTGAATTAAAATTATAAGTTAACAACATTCATTCTTGGCTGGCAGAAAATATTTAGAAATATTCTAGAACAGATATTAATAAATATATCTTTACCTGATAGTGTTAGCATTTATGATCTCCAGTTGCCTTGATAAAAAGACTTCCCTGTGTTTGAGCTGGTGCAATTTTTCATCAGTTTGGTCTTCTCCAATAAAAATTTCTTCGTCTTCTTCAGCAGTGACTGGAGAAATGGCAAGATATTTGCTTAAGTAAAGGCATCAAGGAGATAATGACTGGGTTGAAAAGTACAACCATTTATTGTACAAAGTAAAGCATGTTAGGTGAAGTCGTATGTACTTTATGTCAATCACCAAAACTACTTTTCCTTCTGACACTTAATTAACGTTATATACATATAGATAGCCCCTTTCCATAACATTTATAAAAAATTCCAAAAAGTTGTGTATTTGTTTCATTAAATTCTGCTCTTTAGCATTATTAGATTTAAATCAAATAATGATTTCATCCATAATTTATATAAAGTTTTGAAAAAAATGTTTCATTGATAAAACTGGGAGCTGTTATGCTTTCTTTACAAATAACAAGGAATATTCCAATTTAAATGAAACCATGAGGCTAGATAAAGAGATAAAGCAGAAATGGAAGTTCATCTTCATAATGTTGCATGACTGTACTTACTAGCATGTTTATCAGCTTGGCTCACTAGTGCATTAGAAAGATCCCTCCTTCGGTAAAAACATGAAACCTTTGCTTCCACTTGACCATTGGCTGTCTAAATTGGAAAATATTTACCATTATACTTACAAAACACATCATTGAAAAGAAAACTTCTATACATGTTTATTTTTTAACAAAGACAGGTCACTGTATAAGCATAATGAATCTTACTTCATTTTCATATCAATAAGAGCCAAATTTTATCCTATTTCATATAAAATTTATATAACTCTTAGTTATATGAAGATCGCATCAACCATGAAGTTATAACTTCAACCATTGAATTCTGTTATCAAGTTTAGTATAGCTCTGCTTCTTTGGCATCAAGCACTATTTTTAGCAGACTGGTTAACAGTGATTTTCATTAACTCTTAGTTATATACTTGCATTAATAGGAATGGGAAAGCAAAACAAATTTTTTCAAATTTGATATAAACTACTGAATGTTGTGAAGAAGATTCAGTTCAGTTTAATGCACTGCAGTGCAGTTCTTATTATTACATTTCAACTACATACTACATATGATTTATACAGATAACAATATAATGAAATAGAAACAGAATAAAATGATGATAGAGATAAAAATAAAAAAGCAAGCAAAATACAAAAGAAAAATTAAATAAACACATATTGTATAGGGAATTTATTAAAAGAGGGGCTCTCTGTTGATAGATAAACAAATCGAGAAAAAACCCCCAACCCTATCCTAAGATATCATTTTTTAAAGAAATTAGAGAGAAATTGGAGTGGAAATGATAATCCAGAAATTGTAGATTGAAAGACAAATATTTTTTCTGCTTATGAATTGTGTAAACAGAATACAGAATACACTCTTCATTCTGAAAACAATATATTCCTATATGTTGATTAAGATTTTGATAGGAAAAGAACATCATACCTTTGTAAGCTCCTCAATTCTTCTTATTTGATATGGATGGCTTGGCTGGGTTTCAACATACACATAGTCTACAGAAAAATTGCAACAAAAATTTAACATATTCAGCAATTCTTTCCAAGTTATTCTCAACATGAACAGTATAATGTTTGGGGGCAGGGGGTTGACACAGCGATACGCCAAAGGTCTACCTATTTATCAAGGCAAATAATCAAGAGTATTATAGTATTGGTTCCATGAATTATACAGGGTGAGTGGTTAATCATTTTTGTTCAAAGTGAATTTGCAAATTACACTAAAACATGATTCATAACTAAACATAAATATAACATTCATGTCAAAACATTTTTCACGTCAAGACTGTACGCAGGCTATGCTGTTGGTACCTTTATCTGTTTTATGGAGGCAAAGCACTGAAGTTTTTACTCCTTGAATGCCACATAATGGATCTTCTTTACAATAACGTGGACAATATTTTTTATCACAGTGTACTTTTTAATTGTTATGACAGTCATTGGGGTTTTTGTGTCAGTTGTGCCAGTTTGAATGCCATTCTCCAAAAATTGATATCACATATAAACAATAAGTGCCTTTTCAGATTTTACCTGCCAGACTTGGCCTGACCAGAGGCACACAAGCATATGGTGGCCATTAGGGCTTAAAATTTTAACGTTTTTGCAACAACTTGAAATCACATATAGTGCAACTAAAGAGCCAATTTCCAGAAACACACTGCAGGTGTCATCAACAAATTCCAAGTCACTGTTTGACTTTTATCTGTCTTTAGTTTTTTGTATTAATATGGAAGGTCTTGACATTTTAGAATTTTCCTCGACAGTGAGTCATGAGGCTGTTGATGGGAGCAGTAAGAAAATATAAGAAGAGAGACATATCTTAAACCTGCTAAATTGATACCATGGAATGCAAAATTAGTAAAAATGTCAGCATAATTTTTAGTGCAATAAACTGCACAAGAGCCATGTATGATTTATTCTGGTCATTTGCAGGGAGGGGGGGTTTGCTCAGGTGGTTGTGGCCAATTGCTTTTCACGGATCCTGTGAATCCTTTGGTTCATTCAGCCAATCACAAGAAATGGCTAATCCTTAAAATGCTGGTTATCCCTACAGGGATGCTCATGTTGTTCTCACAGCTTCAAATGAACACTATTGAGGGGACTTAAAAGCCAATAAAAGAAACATTTCTATCATTATCAAGTGTTGATTTCTTCAATTCAAATCATATTTTAGCCACAATTCTTTGTTATTTATGTTTTGCAGCTAATTGGAAATTTATTTTCAACTAGTTTTTTAAGGATCATGACCAAAAGGAATAAAAAGCTAGTTTATAGGACTATAGTGAATGACTCATAAAAATTGGGAAGGAAAACAAATGGCCTTAGAAAACAAACTTTTGGAGCCTCTTCTAGAATCAATTTGCTTAGACAAATATTCCCTTTCTTATAAGGGAAAAGGATGTCTAATCAATATATATGAAGATGATATTGATGTTTCCTGATTTTCATGATCACAATTTAGCACTAGATCATGCTTTACTATACAAGATACCTTCTGCAAACAAATAAAAATTCCCTAAGCCAAGATTTCCTTTAAGGAATGAATCTTTGATTGACTATCCAGAAATGACTAACTCATTGGCACAGGATTCAAAACTGAAAGCAAGTGGAATTTCTGGGGAAAGTGAGAAGAAAGCGGCACTCATATATGAACCTCATAGATTGAAGGAAGAATGTCTAAGAAGAGAAAGGGACTTGACAATTTCAGGAAACCAAAGACAAAATTATCTCCACTATTGCATTGTTTATGTAGTGCAGATGGGACAATTTTTTTAAAACTGCCTGTTGTAGCGTTACAGATTGTACCATATGTGGTTAATTCAAATGTAAGATTTAATTTGATACCAAAGAAGATAAAATTTTCATAATTTCAACAGATTACAGATAACTGAGGGGAGCCAAAACGGGCAATAACAAACGGAAACATAAAAATCATATCAAAAACATCAAATCAAACTAACAGCAGCATGAAAAGATGAGAAATCCGAAATTGAAATAAAGGATCAAAGCAAATCAAATTTGTATTAGCGGAACTTTCAGCACCGCTTGTGATTGATTCAAAGCCAGCCGTGGTGTGGCCATGGGTCAAATCCTTCACTCAAATACTCATTCTAGTAAACCTAGCAAGGCGTTGTTCGCCTTTACCCTATTTAAATCTCGGGTGAACCAATTCAATAAAATTTAAGTGTGGTGCGTTTTGCATTCCAGCAAAATTATGAAACAAAGCATCGTCGCATCTCCGCGGATCGCAGATGGCCTAGCAAATTGTGGCGGCGAAGTTGAGGGTTGAGGCAGTAGTGGTAACGTGCTTGCTCTTTCGGAGCCGCCAGATCAGACAAAAAGCTCTAAAGAGCGGATAACTGATAGGCACACATTTAAAGACTCGTTTATACGTTAGACACATCTTAATGGTAATGGAAAGAGACGCAATTAATTCAATGGCCGTTCACCCAAAACCGATCGGTGAAAACAAAGGCGGCTGAACCGCCTGTCTGTTAGGCCTATGGCGGAATGCAACGGGCCGGGTATGAATGAAGCATAATAACCTTTGAAAATGAACAACAGTTTAAACCAACTAAAGAAAACTAATTTTTGTACATCATACAACCATCTAGATTGTCACTTTTCATCTTCAATCACATAGAGCAGAAAGTTAAAGGAAGGCAACATACAACTTGGTAAGTGGCGGCATCGTTTCGAAAGGCCCGCCGTATTGACCAACGATAGAAACGTGAACGTCCCTTACCTCCAACACGATAAATATTTGACGCAGGAAGAATCTTTGAGACGGGAGCGGAAGACTCGTACCCGGCCTTGAACCTCGACATGTTTGCCAAAAGATGATGACAACTGTTATTAGTAGCGTTGATCCATTTACCCTCTTTCGTTTCTTCCCAGTCACACAAAGAAAGCTGCACAACTTATATCAATCAAATTGCGGTCATGCAGTCGATGCCTACGTCATCAGCCCCCCTCGAAGCTGGTTAATTGAGAACCGAATACCGCTTGACCGTTGGATTAGTAAGTATAACACCGTAAAACAAATGGAACGGCAGTAGTTAACTCTTGAGAGTGCAGTCGTTGATGTCTAGGGTTCCTTGTTCCATGTTTTATGAGTGTGGCAAGGAAGTACTCTGAATACTTTTCTTGGTTTCACGTTGTAACCATTCATGAACTTTCGTTCACATCTTTTTCTAGACTATTTTCCTTGTTGTTGAAGAGCCTAACTGATAATTTCAGCAACACTGTTTAACTACGATAACTATATCGCTAAACTATGCCTGTTTTGAATTATAGAAATTTTGCATTTAAATATATAAGTTTTTTTGTTTCACCAAATATATTTATGAATGATGCGAACTAAAGTTTGCATTTTGTGTAAATTTACAAGCCTAAGCTTTATAGAATA
This sequence comes from Catostylus mosaicus, assembly GCA_964019065.1. Taxonomy (NCBI): domain Eukaryota; kingdom Metazoa; phylum Cnidaria; class Scyphozoa; order Rhizostomeae; family Catostylidae; genus Catostylus; species Catostylus mosaicus. The sequence goes on from OZ025187.1 coordinate 4,002,052, forward strand.
TTATCAAAAAAACGTTTAGAAACTTGCACCAATGGCAAAGATTGAAATGATTGCTGATAGCTGAATTATTCTTTAGAATTTGCCGAAAAACAAATCGTTTGTGTACATGTCACTGAGAACGTTTCCAAGAGTCAAGACCGCTCAAATCTTACCGTCGATAGAAGCAAAAGAATAATTGCAATATGTAGTAATAATTTGTGTGTACCAAGGACTTTAGGCATGTATTATATTTTTGAGCTTTTAGAATTGAGCGATGACAATGACAACATTAAACCATACTTAATGGAAATAGGCCTCATAGAAAAACATTATAAGAAGTCAGACTTGGTGAAAAATTAGACCTTGCTAAGTTACTATTTATAAGAACCCACTTCATAAAAACACTGTTTATAAAAAAACAAACTTATGAAAATTAATGATGTAAAATTAAGCCTTTAAATATCGGACATTGTGGAATTTGAAGTTATAAAATCAAATTTCGACAAATTCTTTTATTTTAATAAGAACAAAGGCAGACCACATTCAGAAAGTAGAATTTTACCTATATATGGCAGGAGATAACAACGCACCTAACGCTGGGAAAGAATGGGAGCAAAATGAGAATTCTATTGAAGATAATTTTCAAACCAACAAAGTAAACAGCGCAGAAAAATCGCCTTATGTAGCACTGAAAACATTCATAATACAAACCAAATCCACATAATACAAACAGCTTAGCAAGGTAAAACAAAAAATGCATTCTATCAAAGGAAAAATTATCGCAATACAATGAAATTAAATTGAGCGCCTTACTAAGAAAGATATGCAATTAATACAGAACAAAAGGAATGCCACATAGCAAATAAATACCTGTTAATACACTAATAAATGATGAAATGGAGTAACTATTATTAAGCAAGAAAATTTTATAACTAAATTCTGGCTTGAGCAAAGAGAGAAAAAGTTTCATAACAAGATCAGCAAATACTAGCAATTCAATAACAGAATTCATTGGCATCCAACAGTCAGAAATTCAACCAACTATGATATGAATACCATCAAACTATGTAAAGGAACTGCCAATAATGGCATTCCTAAAGAGGAAATTGCTGCGCACACTTTGTATAAAGATTTGTTATAAATATTCATATGTATTAGCTACTTTTTATTTTATATGAAAAATGATTTTTGAAATTCTATTTAAAAAGTCAATGAAAAATATGACATCGGAGAAGTACAATGAAAAACTTTTTACATTCCCAATAGAAGATGTGAGAAAATGCATCAATATCTGATAAAAATCACACAAAGAGTTGTTATGGAAAGAGTACGAAACAAACATGTGCTAAACACTAATTTTCATTAACAACTATAGATAATTGAAAATGCATTCAATGTAGTGAAGGACGAAGTCCTACCACAGAACCTAATAAAATCATGGTTGGTGATTAAGTCCTAAAAATCATTAACAATCTCGACAGGTGTTAAGAAGCAACAGTCTTTACAAACAATTAACTGACTGGATGACAGGTAATGAACAGGCTGTTTTTCCACATTATGCATTCTTTCCATGCAGAAGTCATTACGAAAAAACATAGAACAGCCAACTGGAGTCAAAATAAATCGAGTTCGCAATGTCTAGTGGAAACAACGAGAAGCCGTGTATTTTGCATCATATCACAAAAGTAAAACGAAGACGAAGACAATTCACAAAAAACTTGAAGCAGCTGAAGTGTGGTTCTTAAGACGTATGCTGAGACTATCTTAAAAGAATTTCTAATGAGAATGTATCTTATACGTGCTGGCACTGTCCGTTAGCTAATTTCAAATGCTTGTAACACTAACTGAATTTTTCGGAAATGTCATTTTAAAACACGGTTGAAAGCTGCAAAAAAATACCAAAAAAACATCTCTAGGGTTTTGCTGACACATCGAAAAACAATACACTACTATGAACTCTACCATTTTGTCCTAATTGAAAGGGTTCCCAGTCCAAACTCTCGTCAGACTGCTGTGGGTGTTCTCAGACTGGCGCTCCGCAGAATTAGCCATGGTGGTGGGGTCATCAACGTCAAAATCAAAGGAGCAATACGAAAAAAGAAAAGAAGTGTTTATTATCATAGCTCGTATTAACTTGTGAAACAGTATTCTCTGTCAAACTTAAAATTATTCCTTCAGGATTGAACATAGCAAAACTTGCTTGTGTATTTACGCTCCCAAGTAACCGGTTCATACTGTAAAATTAAACTGCATTAAAAATGCAAAGCTTTGCATGTTGTAAGTACTTTTTTTGTTAGACACTCACCCGGATGTTTAAAAGACGGCAATAAAAATGAAATCGGAAATAAAAGAGCAGATGGGAGCCAACAATTAATTGAAAATTTGTAACGACATGTATTGGCTAGTTGATTGTGAACTATCGGAAAGAAAATATAGAATCATGTCCTTGTTTGCTAGAAATTTAAAACTTCAAATGCAAAGAATTTATTGCCTGCTCAGTGATTCCAAAAAAGGAGTAGCAAAGTTTCAGGAACTGCGAATTTTGCATGTTTACAGTCTCTTTTCTTTTAAAAGTGGACTTTAGGTAACTCGTAGTTTTCGTGGGAAGGAATACTAACGTTGTTTAGTCCCCAAATCAGTTATTTGGGCTGTTGTAAAGCTGTTGTGTTGGAGTAAACTGCTTGAAGTAAGATGTTTCATTCTTAGTGTCCACCAATTTTGGCTAACGTACAATTAGTCCGCAATTTGCAAATCATGCTTGACCAAATATATAGATATCTCTAAAGAGCTCGCTCTGCTTGCACCTAACAAAATATAGGTTTTAATTGTGTTTTGATCATGATGCTAATGATAACTTGTTACTTGCTATATATTGTAACTTGCGGATTAAAAATTTACTTTTGCTTTAGCATTGTAACAGTTAGGCTATGTTATGTTAAATTTAATATTTTAGTTTAAGTTAGAGTTTTTGCAAAAAGGATGAGAAGATTCTTATTTTGCGCCTTACATTAAGAACATGAAGCAATGTTGCCCCTATAGCTGTACTAGATATAACATTAATAAAGCGGTAGCTTTCCTTTGGGATCCTGTCATGTTCCTATCAACTTATCTTAAACTTTGAAAAATACTTGCACTTTGAAACGCTGCAATCCAAGGAGGTGACTCGCATGCTACACTTAAATTAGAATTCATCGAAGACCTTTTTCAAAATGCACATTAACAAAATGCACATTAAAATTCACAAACGGACAGAATTCAATTAAACAATCCACTTATCCTAATAAAATATATTACGTTGATTATAAGGCATCTTCTTAAAGTTAATGATATCATATCAAGACATTGGCTGAAGGTCCACAGCTTAGTATAGCACGGGCTGAAGATACAAGTCGATGGAGATCATAATTGATCTCAATCTTTCTAAACCGATCAATCTGCAAACATCAAGGGAAAATTTCTGGTAGACTTGTATCTTTATATGATCCGATGACGGTTAGCCATCGAGCCAATCGTATAGTTTGTACCAAGTAAGTGCTTTTAGATAATGGTTTGTAACATGAGGGTGCCATTTTCTGCAGTTTATCAAACTTTTGCTTAAGATACATCCCACTCTCTCAGAGCAAAGGCCTTGTGATGATTGAACATGCTAGCATAAAAGAAGAATGGTCTAAAAACTGTTTATCTCATTTAACCAGTTATATATACTGAATCTTCTGAAAGGTTCTAGAACACCATAAAAAGCACTTAGACTCGAGTTATAAAGGAAAACTGCAAAGATCATCAGTTTTCAAGATGCAGCTTAGAATTTAAAAAAGGGAGTTGCCCATTACTCACTTACTTACCCACTTCACGAGGTTCGAAGCCAATAAAAAGAAAACCTTAAAAGCTCAACGAAAAGCTAAAAACAACTAACAGGATTCAATGGAAGAAGAGCTATTTCTAGGCTTTAAAATGACATATCAATTTAAATAGTAAATACCACTATCAATATTATTGATATTGCAGTGAGAGTAGGCTACTAGGGGCTACTGAAAAATGCTTTGCGTATTTAAGAGTAATTTCAGAAAAGGGTAAAGAAATGGAGGAGACAGAGCTATTGCACATGACTAGCACTGCTAGCTGCTGTAGCAGAGAATTGTGGCGAAGCATAATTGCCAAACACTCATGATATGGCACTTTGATGACAATGATAGTCTTAGTGCAATAAGTCTGATTCAATGGCTTGATTCCATTTCATTTGTCTGATTCGTCTGATTTGACCGTAAATGGTACTGAGGCCAGAGATAAATCCCTTAAAATCAAAAGGAGGCTAGGGATGAATAACAACTTTCTGGCCAAAAATTGGAGGACCTGCAGCCTTGTCTCACATTGATCTTCTTTAAAGGACTGGATGTGACAGAAACCGCCTTTTCCGGTCAAAACCAAAACAAGAAGATGTCTTGCAGGCTGTCCTTGAGGAGTTCTTTGGATGACGTGGAAAATATCTCAAAGTACTTAAACGGGAATGGAGGTGAGGTTTGTCCTATAAGGTTTAGGTAGAGTACTTGGTTCTTGGTTGTTAGAGAGATCAAGAAACTTTCTATTCATGGTTCGACAATCAATCTAAAAAGAATAATAAAATTAATTGACTATTGTGAAATGCAAAGCCTATAATCTTATCATAATTGATGAATTTCTTTATCTTGTAGCTCCCAATCACGAATCAGAGCAAGAAGTAAGATTTTCAGATTTAACTTCTTTTACCAACTGGATTATGACTAATCTTTTATTGATCACATTTTACAACTTAAGAACAGTACAAATACCGACAGGAAAACTGTCTTGCAACAGCTGTTTTGCTGTGCAAAAAGAAATTTATTTCTAATATAGGGGAGGAGAATACCAGCCCCATTTCATTCCACCAAGCCCTTTAGACTTTCTTTTCAGCATGGCATCGCTCCACTTGTTCACTTACTATTTTACGTAATAACAGGATGCTTTTATTTGGCTAGAATAAGCAAAACACACCTGGTAGATCATCATCATTTCTCGTTGACTGCATTTTTGCACTTTCTCCTGTTGAAGACCTTCTAGTGGTAGCAAAAGATACCAAGGCTGTTTTCTTGACAAGTAAGATAAAGAGTTTTTTTAAAGATGTTACCTATTCCAATCTTTTCAATTTATGCTTCATTGTGAACGTTCTTTTATACTCAATATGAAGCTCATTACAATGATTATATGCAAAATCTTTTTAATGACCAGTGACATTGTGCTTCGCCCATGCCACAAGGAAGTAAGGTGCATTCGTTGGTTCTAGTTCAAAACATATTGATTCCACAATTTGCTATATAATGAGGAAACCACTCATTTTTGGCATATGCAGTAAGTTTTGCTAAGAAAATTAGAGTTAAAGTGAATCCTGGTGAATATTTCAGGGCAAAGACTAGTTTGACCTTGTTCTTTTGATAGTATATATAAAAAATTTAAAAAATATCTTAAAAAAGCTAATGGATTATTGCATCTTGATTATATTGTTTAGAGAAATTTACAGCAAAAGCAAGGGACGACCCTCATAGTTGGAATGAGGTTTGTTGGAAAGGAAACTTGTGCCAGAATGAAGAGTAAGTCACTTTTGTCCTTCTCTATTGGCATATGTGTAATTTAATGTAAATCAAATACATAGTCATATGCTTGTATGGAAGCAATGAAAAATAATCATGATTTAGGTTTATAAACATTCATATTTTAAGTTTTATTTTCTCAATAACTTTTTGGTTTGAATATAATTAAGTCTGATATCTCTTTCAGTGAATCAATTTCTGCAATAATTTGTGTGCCACTTGCATCACAACAAAGGTTAGTCTTCCCTATTTCAAAAAATAGCAATCATTCTTTATTGGCTCTAATATATGGCCTTTTTAAAAAGAATGTATTATAATCAGTTCCTTTTATTATATCATCTGTTGTCTGGGTCCAGTTTTTCACTGTCATTTTTTACAATTTTTAGTGTTTTGAATGCCATGTCTTGTACTTTGATGAATAGCCACACACTCCAATTATATGCTGCAGTGATCACTTAGGGGTTGACAAATGTTATATACAGGTCTTGGCCAAAAAGATGCTCGATAAAGCACAATAACTTACAGCATGCCTTAGATTATGCATCAAGCCTGGTTTGTGGAGCACCCAAATGCTGGAAGTTTTAACATTTCCCTTAAGTTATCTCCTTGTATGTTATAGCTCAATGCTTTATAATTCAAGTCATTATCTGATCAATCCTGCAAAAAATGACGCCAGTATAACCAATTATCATTTCACAGAGCTGTGCAGATGGATAAAACACAAAAAACCTCTGGCTGTTGCCTTTCACTTTTCTGTAACCTTCAGCAATTTTTTGCTTTCTTTAAAGGCTTCTGTCCTAAGTTTGCTAAATGATTTCTTAGAAGGGTGGGGATTAGAGCCCCTAAACTGCTCAGGGAGCTCTTTTTAAGAGCACCTTTTTTTTGGTTAGGGTAAGACCTGTCGTATCAAGGATCATATTAACCAATCATAAGATGCCATACCAAGAAATTGAAAGTCTTCTATATTTTGTCAGTGTCAACATTGGGTTTGATTACTGGCTTATGAAAGGCTTTTATTTGATCAACCTGATATCTTAATCCCAAAATGTTTCCTAATTCCCTTATTCTTGACATTGATATGTCGAACTTGTAAATGTGGTCAAGTAATAGTAGCATCAAATGTCAAATAGAAGTTTCATGCAATCATTGTCACTTGCTCCATCCTCTTTGTCACTATCTTATTTCTGTTTATTCAATAGATCAGCTTATCATGAGTGCATAAGGCTGGTTTGATAGAGCTAGGCTTTTTTCCTGCTATTAAATTTCAAATAGTGAAACATGGGCTTCATTGATATATTTGTGAAAATCCACCTCTCCAAGGAAAGTATTGGGAAAAGTAAACAAGCTTGTAATTGGAAACTCTAAGTTGAAAGTCCTTGTGTGGCTCTTGAAATTATGATTTTGCCATGTACCAAACAATATCTTGTATAAAGATTATTGCCAAGCAAATATATGATTAAATTTATTTAATGCAATTTCATTCATAGATCATCACAAGGCATCCCAGACTGTTCCTGTGTCATTGTTGGTTTCACTTCTGGTTATGTAAGAATTTACCTCCAGGTATCAACCAATTCATATCTATATTCAACTTCTTTCTGTACAATGCACATGTTTTCTTTGCAAAAAAACATGCAAGCAATTTTTATTTTTTTAACCAGGCTAGGTTTGTGGCAGCTTTATGTTAACTGATGTGAGCCTGGGGCGCTAAGGCCAGGCCCTCAGGATTTGTCAGTATTGCAAGGTAGTATCATTCTAATTCAATGGCTTGATTGTTATAGTAAATGTTATGAAGAGCCATTGAGTCTTAGCTATTCAGATTCTGTTTATCCTTACCATTTGACTGCCTCAAGTGCCTGAAAATTGTTTAGTTTCTTGCTATGCAGTTGCTGCATATCTCTATAATGCATTTACAATATATATTCAGGCTTTTAAATATTCTGTAATTCAATCAGACCCCAGTGGAGCAGGTATTTTGATCATGATTATTGCCTCATGTTACTAAATTGTAATTTTTGCATTTTTACTAATTTTTATATGTTCTTCAATTTCATGGTAGACTGGAATTCAGTTATTGTCACAATTTCTCCATGACGGGCCAGTTACAGGGCTAGATTTGAAAACCAAAATGCCTGTTAAGGATAACTATTCATCTGATCAAGTATGTGATTGATTAATTCTTTATTAATGTGGTTTATTCAACATGAATTATATTGCCAGTGGAATATGAAATATATATTGCAGGAGTTATCTGAAGAGAAATGTTTTTCCAAGAAAACGTTGCTATGAAATAATTCAATGAATAATTTGATTTGACGATAAAACAAATTTAGATATCAATGATTAAATTCCAGTGTTTTATCTGCTATATACATTAAAGGATTTATGCAAAGCTCCTACTTGTAAATAACCATCACCATAAAAAACTATTATCTAGTATTTGGCTAACTTGAAAATTGATTGCTTTACAAATATGCCTTTATTTGCATCATTTTATTTTTATTTCACAATTCTTATTCAATCTACGATATCATTAAGTTCAACATATTGCTTTAACAAATCCAACTTTAATTGAACAGAGCACTGTTGTACAAATCATTTAAAGAGATAAAGTACGTATTTCTGTGTTGATGGTGAAAGTTAATCAAAATGCATGACTGAGTAGAGCTAGTTTTTTTTAGTTATTTTTCGTATAGCATCTTGAATAATTTTTGTTTCCGCGTATTTTAGATTTTGTAACATATTTTGCTGGGCGTTTTAGATTACATACTTGTAAAATTCATGACGTGATTTATTTCCTGCGCAGGGTGAAGAGCTGATCATACTTTACGCAAATGCCATTGTTGTTATGGATGGATTCAGCCTTTTCATGGCATTGAAAGCCTGCAGGAATCAGATTGCTAAAGGTAACTCATCAATGACGACATTGATTTCTAGTGAAAGGGTCGTGATGTGTTTCAAGGTTACATGAAATATTGGCAAACACTATATAACATGCATAACATGACTTGCCTGCAGCTAGTCAGAGCATCAAGCACCGAAAGCATTTAAAATGCTCATGTTAGGGTTGTAAGAAACTATGTTTATTTGCGGATCCAATATGATTCATGTGGGTGGATAATGCATTTGATTCGCTGTACATTTTGACAACTACTTAGATGGCTTCTTCTTTAAAGAGCATCAGTTATTTGACGATGCACCATAGGATTAGAAAAAAGACTTCTACTTTTTTACAAATGACTGGCTCTTGATACACATATAAAAAGGGAATTAGCGTTTTTCCGGTTATTTTTGATTAGGCAAGATTACAATTGTACTATTCTTATCAAAAAATAAAAGTACCCATATTCAAACCATCTGTCTCTTCCATCAGCCTGATGGTATCCAGTTTGGTTCAGATCTGAGGTATCGAACAATTAAAACATGCAAAAACCTTGAAGGCTATGCACCCCTCAGTATTTCAGATTTCATAAACAAACTTAGTGCCTTCCACGATAATTTGAAGCTTAGGTATCAAAATCGACCTACAATAAACTGAGCAGATTTATCAAAATCATTTTGTAAGATTTAGAAGTATGACGGGCATTACGATGTAAAATGTTTTGAAAGGTGAACTGAATATTTTGATTTATTGTCATTTTCCTGCAGCTCAAGCAAGTAAATTTCAAGATCCGATCCAGCCACCGCCATTAGCATACAGGAAGTGGAAGCTTATTGGACAGGAAAAGGTTTATGACATAGTCAATTGTGGTGCGTTTTTCTTTTTAGTAAAAAAGGCTCTTATTATTGTAGCCTGCGCTACAGACAGTAAAAGTATCATTACAATACGTTTGGAAACTAAAATGATTCCGTCCTCTTGCGTTTTATTAATCATCAGATTTCTGACTATGATTTTGAATCGTCAATTTCATATCCGCCAAAGAAAGTCTTTCTTTTTGCCTTTGGTTGTTTGCCTTAACCTCAGATCAGTTTTTTTTATCAAATAAGACCTAAACAAACAACCAATACAACTACTGTGCCACTCATTGCAGCAAAGGACACGTAGTCTGCGAGTTCCCACAATGAATGGCACTTACAATTAACTAAGGAATTAAACGCAAAGAAACATTACAATAAAAGAAAAAATCTCCTGATCGCTGCTCAGAACTGACGCTGTTTGATAGAATGGTTGATCAGCCGCCCCGAAGTGGAACCCCTGTGCTTTAGAGAATGAATTGGCCTTGCATTCTATTTCAAAAATCAAATAGCTCATACTTCCAACCAAACCAAACCAAATAATTCAAAAGCCAGATCAGTTTTCCATGCAATTTGAAATGGACATTTTCTTATTTGTATGTTGTGTTTCTACAAGATGCATAAAAGTTGTTTTAAAGGCCAGGCAATCATTCGAAGTGGACCTGTTAAGAATCTTCGATAACATTTTGTCACGCTTTCAACGTTTTAACGTATAGCTACTGATGGTGAATAATCCTCAAAGTTCAATTTTGAGTTGTATATTTTAGGTTACATAGTTTGAATATTTGACAATAGTCGTCTTTTCATACACCAATTGGCTCTCATGACGTAGCAGTTAGAAGTACCGCAGTACAAAAACGAGAGCCACACATTTAGAATCAGAATAAAGGATATATACATACAGTATCACGATCTGTTTTAGGAATGGTCACATCTTCCGTATTTGACCGCCTCGTTGCCAGTTCGCAAGCAACAGATTCCCGCTTATTAACAAAAAATTCGTTAACTGGTACAAGGAAGTTCATTACTAGTGGTGCCAATCCTTTTATTGGTTGGTATGAGTTAAAAGAGGTACGTTGGATAAATTGTGACATTGACTCAATCCAAAATTATTCAACACTTTCATTATCAAGATTTTCTTAGTTACCGGATAAGATTGAAAATTTCTAAGATATTTTTCCAGCACTGTCCTCTCTACTTACGTCTTAGTACTAATCGGGTTTGGAAGTATCAGGTATTTATGATGTGTCTCAATTGCATGGTGATCATTTCTACGGACTGTAGCTATTTGGCAGTCCAGCTTCTACTGAGGCAACAATAAAATGATTTTTGATGCTGTCGTAGGCTTGTGATTTAAATGATTCCGGCATGCGATAAAATAGGTTTATTGGCCCCAAACCCTGTTGGCGCTTCATTTTCTCTTGAAATTTTACTTTTGATTATTTTAAACACTTTTTTGATCTAACTTCTATATTGGGTTAGAAGTTGATTGGTAACATAGACTTCCTGCTTCCAAACCATCGTATCAAAATTTAATTTTTTGATAAAGTTTTCTTTCATATCTACTGTGATAGATAAAAAAAATTCTGAGATAGGACGGGTAGAGACTACCGATACCAATGCTTCAAAAGTCCTACATACTTCTTTTTCTTCAAAAATGCAATTGTAGAATTGCCAATAAACTTCTTACGGGTGTTGTGATAACCAATATCTGCAAGATATCTTTGGCCAGAGTGGACAGCAATATATGCGTTAGATAACAAATGCAGTAGCATTTTGTCAATGATTGATAATCACATTGTGTGATGCGAATCATTTATTCGATGTATAAAAGCTGCATGGTCGATGAATACGTATTTCTTTGAGAACCGACACGCAGCAGATTAGCTCCTTTAATTCATAGGATTCCATTGCTCTCAAAGCATGTGTGACGTTATCACGTTAGTTGTCGGTAAAATTTAGAAACAATAATGCAGTTCTATACCTGTCAAGTTGTACACATCAATATAAAAGCCTTACCAATGAAGAACTGTGTTTTAGTTAAAGTCTTATTTTTCTATGTGTGATCAAAGACATTCCCTTGTTACAGGAGAATACCGCACCGCTAATGTCAGAGGTTGCTATGAACGTAGCAAGCAAACTTACAACTGCAGTGATTTCGAGTATTTCAAATGCAACAAGGTATTGTTGTTATTCTTCATTGAAAGTATTTGCCTTGCTTGTTTTAGATATAAACATTCATTTTCATTTTACCTTCTATATCGTATATTGAGGTCATGACATATCTTGTTGTGGGCGTTGATTCTTTATTGTGTACGTAAGATCAAAATTTTGCATGGTTTTAAATTTTCTGCGATTAACACCGTCTTTACATTTCTCTGTTGAAAAATGTTAGTCAATGTCACTGATCATCGATGCTAAAATAAGTACCATTTATCACCATGATGTAGTTGTCTGTCTGCAAACCACTTCAAAGATTATATTCGATAAGTTACCCCTCCGAAAATCACCGTTGACGTCATATAGAGACAGCATTATTCATAAATGCGAACTGACTTTCAATTTGATGTCTTCAAGCTTTCAGCAATGATGACTTTTTGTTTTCATGCATAGCTGAATTTATGCATTGATGATCTTTTGAAAGTCACTTTAACATTAGCATTTTTTATTATAGAACCTATTTCTCGAGTCTATAAAATTCTTCATTCTTTATAAAATTGAATTTTTTCCTTCTTTCCTAAATGTATTCTTTTGGACTATTAAAAATTGTTTTTACTGTTTTTAGTGATTGGCTTGGACTAGGAATAGCGAGTAGATTCAAAGCTCAGCCTGCAAAAGATGCAAAACCAGCAAAGCCCCCAGTTGAAGCTGGCACGCCAATAAAACTAAGGTAATTATATTTGTCTTAGATACTAAATTAACACTGGTCGTTTGGCGATTTGCTTAATTAGCCGGTACAAAACAATGGTTTATATCGTCATGTAATCCCTCAGTAGCTTGAACATGACGTTCTTTTCATAGCAAAACATTCATAACGGCCGTATCTACAGTCAGTCCTTTTCCTTCATTTGTTATTTCCATACACTTCTCAACGTATCCTCTCAAAATATTCTGATGGAATATTGACTACAACCTAACTCCGAGCTGAAATTTTATCAATAATAAATGGCAGTTCCAGCTATATTACCTTTGCATTTTTGTTAATTATCACACTTCTTGCTATAGGTATGGCCTACCCGACAAACGAAGACAGGCTGAATCGATCGTGCTTTCTCCAGATGGAAGTTTAGCAGCTTGTACTGATGACTTTGGTAGGATTCTTATAATCTCCAATGAAAGTCGGTTGGTCGTGCGCATGCTAAAAGGTTTGTCACGCTATCTCATTTAACCTATGAATGGTAAATTAACGACGAAATGTAATCAGTTAAAATTATCTTTTTTTAAACTTTGAATTACAATGGAATTTCAATTTTACACACTCTATTTTTTCAGATGGTCACACATTCACCCATCTCATCTTATTAGGAGATGTTTGACTTCATGTCCAAGCTGTTGTGGGATTTTTTTTCAATGCTGAGGCTCCAATTCGTTTGAAATTCTAAACGGGGCTGGGGCAGATTTAAATTCTGGCTATTTCTTGTTGAGTAGCTTGAAATTCGGGACCTCATGGTATGCTCATTTTACAAATTGTCAGGGCAGTTTTTCAAATTCGCCGAAGGAAAGGATAAACATCGTTGATAATATGAACAAGCTCTTAGATGTAAACGCAATTGAAAAGTAACTGAAGATTTCTAGCGGATCAAAATGACCGTGCGTAGTTTAAACATGGTCTTTACATTGATTGGAATAAGGAAATATTTGTGCGTCTCCAAAGAAAAAGTGATCAGATATTCTTTTTGTTGAATAGGGTATCGAGACGCACAGTGTGGCTGGATTATTGTTGATGATCATTCAGATGAGCAAACGAATGAAGAAACAAATGAAAGCAGGATTCGTCAGGCACTCTTTCTGGTTATTTACGCGCCTCGAAGAGGAATATTGGAAGTGAGTACTATAAATCTCAGTAAGAAGATTTATAAGAGGGTTTTTCTTTGGTAAACTTGTTAGACGACATACAGCAAGGATGTTTCACAATTAAAGGAACATTTTCTTTTGGTCTCCGATATGAATAGAAAATGACCTTGGTTACTATTTGTTGTATCTAGTGAAAGGAAGCTAATTTTTTGTTTGGCAGTGTCTTAACTTGTCCAGTATTTGTCCACAGACTTGGGAGCTTACAGCTTGAGCAACTTTTGAGCTTTGGTTAAAAAATGTCTTTTAGATGCAATAGACTGTATGATTTTAGATAGGTCCATCTGCAGAAAAAGTTGTCATATTTTTTCAATTTTTTATGTATTAGGACGTAACCTTGTCGATATTAGCGGCAATACAAATGATGATACTTTGTTGTGAAAAATGATTTGCTATGAATCTTACTTAAAATTTGCTTAAGCATACTTAAGCATGCTAAATATTACTCCTTTCTTCCCACACTCCTCGCTCCACGGCTTAGAACACGTTGGATGGAGACCAATAGACGAGCGTATTTCTTCCATTATCTGACATTTCCAACTTTGAGGGGAGTTGGGTTGAGAATTTTCTTTTCTATTTGCTGCATTATGTTTCTGGTTATTCGTGCAATTTTTGAATTTGTGCAGTCTAAACAAAATCTGAGGGTCTCTTTACCTTTCAGATTTGGTTGGCAGAGCAAGGCAATCGAGTTGGTGCTTTCAACGTTGGTAAAGATTGCAGGTGAATTATTTAACATTTTATTGGCAGGTGGTTTTGTATTGCAGTCGCTATTTAATCTCTTGTGGCTATTTTGACATTATTTCTGCAGTATGGGTGTGTGTTTTTCCAATGGTTTGTTTTCTTTTCAATCCCAGACATGAATATTTGATACCAGGTAGTCAAATCAAATTGTTTAAGTTATGCAATCTGGTGTTTGATTAACTATCTTATCTCTTGATTAACTATCGATTAACAATCAATCAATCAATAAATCAATCAATCAATCAATCAATCAATCAATCAATCAATCAATCAATCAATCAATTAATCAATCAATCAATCAATCAATCAATTAATCAATCAGTCAATCAATCAATCAATTAATCAATCAATCAATCTATTAAACAATTAAGCAATCAGACGTAATCGATATAATCCAATTAGGCAGTGAATTAGCAGGTAAGGGAATAAGCCAGTCAGTTAGTAATTGATTTATAGACCAACGGCTCACTGAATCACTCATTAAATCAGTAAATTAGTATCATTTAATCAATTAAACAGCCAATTAGTGATTGAAAATAATCACTCAATGATTTAATAGGACAAGCCTACCGTTTGATAGCCAACCATGTTGTATTTGTTCCTGTTTGCCATCCTCATCTGTGTTTGCGCTGTCAATATTTCAAAGACTTTTATGCGTCGGATTTGTCTCTTTTAGATTGATATACAACAGTCATGGAACATTAGGAAGCCGTGCAAGTTCGAATGGGATGGTAACCACTCAGCGCGTATCCTGTTTCTTGTTGGAAGGAAACGGTGACTTATCATCCATCAATGTTCCATTTCATTGCTCATTGAGGTTAATACATTATTTTCGTTTAATAGTATTTAAAAGCAGGACTAGTATCACTAGAGCTTAATAAATTGAAATTTTAGACGCCAGTTATTATTTTAAATCGTTTACAGTCCCAATTGTATGGCAACTCATGAACTAGATTTCTAGAAAAAAATGCAAGCAGGATGTTAGATATTTCTATTGTCTTGCATTTATGGATAATGTCTAGGTGGTCACAGCTGTTCCTGGATCTTCTTCATCTTTCTATGTATCATTTAACCATGCTGTTTTTATATGAGATTATTCACCATGTTAGTAGTTACTGCTTAATTGTATGCCACTATTTCTATGTTAATGCCCGATTCCTATTTTAAACAGTCTATTGCATAGTCTGCGTGCACGTGACAGCTTTCTTCTTCGGAAAGTATCTGGGGTGCTCGAGAAAGGATTTGTTTCCTCCAAGAAAGGTACGTTCTAAGAATTTTTATGATTGCGACAATTTTACTAAAATATGGTGGCAATAGAACTTTTTAATTCCAAAATATTGCGTGTACTGCTGCAGTCCGTCGTGTGTTTATGAGCAAGACAATAATTGAATAAAGTAATTGACACTGTTCTTCAATAAACGCAACGGATCGTGTATAGCTCTATCAGGTAGTGAAAGTTTGTGGATAGAATGGCAGTTTTAAATGATGATGAAGGCTAAGAAAACTTTTTTAAAACTTATTTTTAATAACAAGAGCAGTGCTTGCTGTTTCTTTGTCAGCCATAAATACTGAGTATGAAATATGACATCATCAGAACAACATTATTTTACATCTTTTGCTAGATGATCAAATCCCAGCTCTTAAACAGCTGCTGCAGGAAATTGAAGCACCAGATACCCTGTTTCAGGTGAGATATACTTCTAACCGCTCCTTTAAATGATTTAAGTAGGGACTAAATCTTTGCTGCCCTTTTCGTAATATTTCATTTTCGCATACGAAGCCATTCCGATTGGCTGCCTTGTTTTTCCAACTTTTCATAATTGTGTATTTCTATCTTATTATTTAGATAGCAAGAAAAGGCGCCTGTGTTAATTATATAATTATTTCACTTTTTGTTACTGACAGAGCATAAGTTGTAGTATACTGTTTTAGCTTAACAGAAGTTTTTTAAAGATTACCTAATTGCCGTAAATACCTTTCTATAAACTAGGCCATGGCAGTGAATACTTTCGCTTAGCGCTTGTAAAGTGATATACAGTTCCCTGTTTGATTTCCCGCTAGTACTATCTAGTTGTTAGCATGACAATTGAAACAATATTGACTATACATTACATGTATGACCAACATTCAATATTTTAGTGTTTCTTATTAAACGGTGTTTAATTATTACTCAAGAACTAAAGGAAGTATTTGTATCGGCCCTTTAAGAATTTTTTTGGATTGGTGATGCAAATTTTTAGGTTATTGTTGTTTCCACCCTAACCACTGGCATGTACTTGACAATTCTTTAAGACTAACCTTTTTTGAATTCACAGGCTGTACAGAGGATATCATCTAGTCAAAAACTGTCATCAACAGCAATGTGTAAATGTATGACTGCTATAAAAGAAATTCTAGATCAAAGAGGTAATCAATTGATTTTTATTTTTTTGGACTATTTTTGAAATATTTTGAGCTATCCTCTTTTCACATTTGTTCATTGGCTTAAGGACCTTGAGGATTAGCAGTCTTCCCATACTCTCCAAAGATTCTGCCTAATTAACTATTAGATATTTCCATGGAAATTATTCTCGGCTAAACAATCATTTCGTAAAATTGATACAAGTAAAGTCCTTTTAAACCGAAGCTTTTTCTCGCCGTGATTACCAAGCTGAAGACATCCCTAATCTTTTATTCACACTAAAAGTCCTTGGAAAAGACAACAAGTGTTATTCTAAATTTCTCAAAATTTCAAAGAATTTGTTCGTTTAATTGTCAAAAAGAATGATTGAAGCTTTTGCAAACGTATCACTGCATGAATTGCATTACAAAGTCAATTATCAATCAATTTTATTATCAACCAATGATTTCTCCAGCTCACCACCATATTATACTTCACCGTGCTTTTCATCCGCGAAGTATTTAATTTCAATTTGATACCCCTCAAATTTCTTTGTAAGATAGAAATTTGTTATATATTGCTTATTTAGCACAACCTTTTTTCCTATCAAAATGTCTTGACGTTTTACTGGTGTTTAGACCAAAGTTTATAAAAAATAAGGATTATTTCGACCGAAATATATATACTGAAACTCTTGCATCAAATTTTCGATACTCAGCGTTTGTTTCTTCATGGCCACGTTTTCTGCTCTGTAGAAAGCTTCTTTTTTGATTCCTATTGTAAGATAATTCGGATTTCCATTCTTTTTATGGTAGTATAAAAGGCTACCATACTTTGTTGAATAATCATGTGACGTCATTTAGAGTGTCGCTTCAGTGTTTGTCAATGCATTTTTACGCTTGCAAATGTTTTAAAATCCAAAACAAGTCATTTGTGATGACTTATACATGAAATGAGAATGTAAATCAAAATAGACTGACCTACAGTATGAATCTTGCAGTGATTGAATGACTTGTTTTCGAGTCTTTTTACTTTCTTTCATTTGAAATCAAGTTAGGTTTAATTGAGAAATTTGATAAATCGCGCAACACTGAAGATTAATTCCTTTATTGTTACATCCTTCTTGCAGAGAACATATATACTATACATGCAAATACGAAATCCAAAAAATAATGTAGAATTCTTTTAAAGAGTATACGTCAAGAGGGATGTTATTGATATTTTTCAGCCGAGCAGATCGGAGCTGGTGATGATATTGAATATCAAGCTGAAATCAAAGGTATCATATCACTATGTAATGCACAGTTGGGGCTTATAAAGCTATTTGATTCATTGAACGAGCTTCATTTGAAGAGTTGCACTGGCGAAGATGATGACATCACTGCTGAGGTATTATTGATATGCAATTGTGATTAAGGTGTAAGGTACAAATTACAATTCTGGAAAGATTATTTATTCGAATTATTACAGACTTCTTGAATATAAAAGAACATGAATTATCTTTAAAAGTTACAAACAGAAGAAAATATAGATCAAGAACCATAGAGTAAATTGGATACATTAAAACCATGATATAGCTGCGAATGTATTGAACGGCTATTCGATATATAAACCGAAATATAAAAGATAAAGAGGTGGAATTCAGTAATTATCGGAATCTTTATGTTGCCAAAAGATGTGTAATACATTCTGGGTTCAATTTGAATTTGAAATTGTTTATTTTAACCAAACAAGAGAATTATCATAGTTTTATTTTCTGTTGTAAATGTTTTCCTTTTATTTCGATAAAACCTCCATTAAACACATATTAGATAATGTCAAAAAGTGCCAACACAAAAGCAATTATACTATTTTATGTTCTTGTAATTTGCCTGAATATAAGTTATTAGTTGCATTGGCAGTTTCTGTATTTGATACCAATGGTAATTTAACAATGACTTGAATGGCTATTTTCACCTGTTTGTTACTTGAATTAGAATTAAACGATGTAAAAACGCTTGCTTTTAGCGATAGCTCATTAATTTAATTTCTATCAACTTTGCTATTTCAAGACATTCAATCGAAAAATCGTTCAGACATAGCAGACCTTTTATATATTAATTTTGTATCTTTCTATTTTCATCGATGTTTTGTTATAGGAGCTTATTAGCAACTTAGACCTCCCTGCAAAAGATCGTGAAACTTTCTTCGCCACTTTGAGCAGGGCAGATTATACATCAGAGATCAGTTGTACAGATCAAACAGAACTAACCGCAGCAGAATTTCTGGATTTCTTCACATATGATACAACGGGTAACAGCAAACAATCAGAAATCCCAAGAAAACCAGTTGTTGTATCGATGAAGGTGCCGGACAATAGTAACCGCGTAGAAAGGTTAGGTAAGTTGATTTAAACCTTATTTAAAATGCTAGGAAACTTAGTAAGTGAATCAACTTTCTCTTGCTTTGTATTTAGTTATTTGTTAGAGTTATTCAATTGAAAAACTTTCATTGGTTCCATTTCTTTTTCAGCGTGTTTATATTTCAAGGTGAGCACAACAATTCTATATTTGATTGATATGTTTCTATTATATTTATTATATTATATTATGTTATGTTATGTTATGTTATGTTATGTTATGTTATGTTATGTTATGTTATGTTATGTTATGTTATGTTATGTTATGTTATGTTTTGTTTTGTTATGTGATGCTTTGTTATGTTATGTTATGTTATGCTATGCTATGTTATGTTATGTTATGTTATGTTATGTTATGTTATGTTATGTTATGTTATGTTATGTTATGTTATGTTATGCTATGCTATGTTATGTTATGTTATGTTATATGACATGACATGACATCACATGACATCACATTACATTATATCCCATCACATCATATAATATCATATCATATATCATATGCTATCGTAATACATTACTTAATGTTTCCTTACATTCCATTTACATAGTCTCTTAATATACAAGTAAGTGGGGAATTCTTCAATAAAGTTTCCACATGATTGCCGATCTTTATGTACAGTATGCCCTTTGTTACGTTTGTTGTTTGCATCTTACAATATTTTGATGAATTGCATTCATTTCAGCCTTATCTGGAAAATGCAGTGCCAATCAGTGAATTGGACCACATCATTAATTCGCAATATTTTCATGCAGAAACATTTATGGTATGTACCATTGGTTTTTATCTGTTACCTATTATTTTACGTATCATTCCATATCATACCATATCATCATATCAATTTTTTGGATCATGTCAACTTCTTGAACAACAATATTAATCTCGTTGTAGTGTGTGTCAATTTGAAATTTTATAGAATTTAAATCGATTTGAGCTTTCTAAATGTACTGATAAGAGTGGTTAATACTTTACTGACAGACTGACGCCAAGTTTAACAGCCTAATATTGCTGTTGCTAGATTTAACCTTCATAAAAATTCATTCAATACTTATTATGTTATCATTTACTTATTACTTATTACTTATTTTAGTGCTTGCTATTAACGTATTGTAAAAATGGAGAGTTGTCTTCAGTGAGAAAGCTTAGCATCATTCGTGCTATAATTCTGCGTCTTGTTGATGGTAAGTAATAATAGCTATTTATAATTCATTCAATGCAACCTTTAATAATTCGCTTGCCATTTATTTCCATGCTTCTTTCTACAACAGCATATTTTTAATTGTGATGTGGAGGTTCATATTTATTCATATTGGCCAGTGCTAAGTTACTCTTATTTGGGTGCACTTTTGATGTACTTGAGTGCAAGAAATGCAAATTTGTTGGCTTTTGGTTTAGACTTTTTTTATTGAAGAACGTTCCCCTGATTTATTCCATTCAATTTTCTTGCTTGAAAGGAATTTGCAATTGCGAAGAAGGCTATATAAAGAGCATCTTTGAGTTATGGAAGCCTACAAGGTCAATTCTTGAGCATAGCACGTCATGTAGAAGCTGTCTATTGCTGGCATATTTATGCAAAAGTATTTCTTTGAAGCTGCAAAGAGAAGACAGCAATGATCAGGTAGATTACTATCTCTTTGCACATAGGATTGCACTTATATTTGAAAATTTTAGGTGCAAGCCTTTAAGGTAATAAAATTTAAATCTGTATCTTCCTGAGGCACAGGTTGCCCCTAAGCAGCTCTTGTCATTTCTGTGTAACCTTAAGCATGCGTGCGTCCTTTTTCTTCGCTGTGTCATGGACGAAATATATCGCTAATATTTTGGAACAATGTATAGTTGACTGTCGTTTTTGCTTCTTTCTTCTTGCTTTCTTTTTCCTTTTTTCAGTCGCTGGAAAGAAGTAACTGACTTTATAACGTCTTTTCAACAACTCTAGCAAAAACATAATTATTCAACGCTTTATTTTAAATTAGTTTCTGCAACACTAAGTTCCTACTCTGCACCTACAGAAAAACTTTTAACGAAATGTTTGTGCTCAAATCTCATGCATTTTAAGAAGTTTCGACAGATAGGTGGTGGGATAACTAATTGAAAAAGTAAAACTTTTGAGGTCTTATCTTATGCCTTTGTCACCTCTTAAAGGAGTTTCGATATGCAACCGAATCTTTATATTGATTCCTAGCACTCTACCACTAGTAAATGAGTCACCCTCTTCGCAGAACATTTCATTGTTAATCAATCTGTAAGCGATCAATATATTATGTTAATTCATGTGTTACCTCTGTTGTTTAAATAGTTTTTAGACCAATTTTTGACTCTTTTAATTTAGAATGGAGCCAAATTGAAATGGAATGACGTTGAAAAGGATATTGTGGAATGGAATGGGACCATAGAAAAACTGGAGGACCTTTTCATTTTAGCATCATTTCTTCATAAAGGACATTATGATAATATGGAGACAACTGAAGCGCATCCTTATCGACCTAGACTGTCAGTCAGAGGTGTGTTCCTTGCCTTTCAGCCCCAGATTGTACACCTTTAAACTGATATCTGCCAAATAGGTCCCTTATTCCATCAAATCCCTAAGAACAATTACTGCGTGGATATGGTATGTCAAGCGCCTTTTTAAAATTGGTTTGCTTGGCCTGGAATTAAGCTCTAATTGCAAAATTTCTGTTGTTTCAACTCTTCGATTTTAGAAATTCTTCAAACTCTTTTCAGTTACCATATATGATTCTCTGTGTAACTAATGTGGTTTTAGAAGAATTAAATGATACTTAATTCTTGCCTCTAGATGTATCAAATGGCGGGAAAGGTGCTGTTACTCAAATTGTTGCCGCACATATTGTCAGGTGTAGAATTCCCGGCCCGTGTATTGCAAATTTGAAAACAGTAGAAGAGACATCGGAACTGAAAAAGGGCGAAAATGTGAAGGAATCGGAAAGTCAGAACAGTAAAATTCTTCAAGGTAAATGCTTTTAACGGCTTATCAGATGCAAATCCTGTGCAACTACGCTAGATTATAAGCTGTTTAAAGTTTTTTGCTGCCATTTCGTTACTTACTGCTTAATGCCATTCCCTCATGTTTTTATTTCCATTCAACATTTCACTGTCCTCTCTTCCTCGGACTTGAGACCTTTTCTTCTTCCAGCCATATTTACTCGTTTCTTGATGAATATACCCTTGTAGCTCAATATTTGCCAATTTTTCCATCTGTTTAGGTAGCAGGATTTTTCTCAAAAATGTTCGTTTCACCGGAAACACGATAGAGCAATTGAAAGTTGCTATAATATGTCATCTGCACATAAGTTTTTAATGTAATTGATACGTTGCAGAAATACAGACTGTCCACCAGCTCCACTCTAGATAGCTTATGTTAGAAACGACGCAATATAACTTACAGAAAATGAAAACAGCTTTGTTAATTGGCAATGTTATTTCATGTTATTGAGAGATGATACTGAGATAGAACAATAAATTCTATGAAGTCGAAAAATTAACCTGTGGTCGCTCTTTTTTAAATCCTTTTAGTGGCGGTTTATAGTTTGTTATTAGCTGGAGTATACTCTACCAACGCTAGGCTTTGCACTTCTCTATCTTTCACTGTAGTATCTGATAATTTTAAATGTTTATTTCAGCTTTGAAAGATTTGCAAGACAGATTTCCGTGTAGTTTAGAGCAAGATGCACTTCTTGCCCATTGTTGCTGGGAATGCATACTGCAATGGAAAAAGGATGTTGAGGTAGGTTGCGATTTTCATTAACGATATTCATTGCACGATACCACAAGCATGATGATTGACAGTAATGATCTTACTCCTTTTCATAAGCTTTTGCTTCTGCCAACCTCCCTTGTTTACTTTGTACATAAATATAAGCACTGCTTAGCCCTAAAGCACGATATCTATTATGCTAACTAAAACCAGATTACGTTAATTAGTTTGTTAATTTTTAGGATGTTTCGGTATTGTCAAGCGCTGTTGTACACCTCTCCACAATATCTAGTGTCATACTGAAGCAAGGTAGGTAAATTAGTAGTTTAACTATGATTCACTTTTTACCATAAACGTACAATAGAACATGCATTAAGGTCAATGACTTGAACGGGGCCGAGAGGAGTTCTAACGGTTTTGCATGCAGAGGCGTTCATGGAAAATTATGGGATCTAAAGATATTTTACCCAGATCTGGTATACTTGCCTGTTTCAGCTTCTGCTCCATCTTGTCGTGATGGCCATGCTTTGTATTGCAAAATTAAAAGACCTTTTTTAGGCCTAAAACGTGCAATTGGTAACATATACGCATTGCTATTTTAAAGCTAAATGCGAATGCCATATCTGATTCGTGTGTACAGCAAGTGCCTTTTAAGGAGAACTTCTACACCAGTCTAAAAACATGATCTGATAAGGGGGCTAACTCTCTCCTCATCGCCTTCAGCCTCGATGTTGCTGCCACTGGATACCAATTTGTCGTCGATTGGACAGTGAAAATCTAGAACACATAGCCTCGATCTGAGACTATGTTATCCAGCATTGTAATACTGGCTCAGTAACGGCATTGTCACATTACCTTTTTCTTCTCTTTTATGTATGACTTCTTCGTTATTTTTAAAAAGTTTTTTAACCGAAGTTATACAAATAACTTACGAATTCTAAATTTGAAATCCTTTCATGTCAGGTCTGGCACTGCTATTCTGGAAAGCAATTTTTAAAGAAAGTATCAAAAATGTGTATAATCTTATCGAAAAAGTACGTAAATTTTCTTATTGTGACAAATGTATGTGGACATGCTTCTTTCCATTGGATACCAGTACCTTGTGTATAAGTAGTTGTAAACACTCTTTTATCTGCAGTATAGCTCATATATTTGCTGTTGATAAAATTACTGTATGGTGATGTTGTGATGAATGTGATGATTCACATGAATTCACATATTTGTAGATGGTATCATAACTACTCTTAGAAAGACCATTGTATTCTAGAAAGGTTTAAATTTAGTATTACTATTGACATTAGAGGCAGGGATTTCCCGGCCTGTCCAAGTCTTTAAAGTACCATGTTATTGCACTTGCAATGAGCCTATGCCTTCGCCATTTTCAGCTTTGATTGTATAAAAAAAGTCATTTCTTTGGTTCATTACTACTGCAATCTTTATTGTAGATTGGAAAATCGCCTAAAGACCGTCTGTGCAGAAAGGTAGGTTTCAAGACTTGTAAGCGTCAATAGATCTTGCAGAGTAAAATAAGTAAAAGAATACATGAAGCAAGCCGCAAAAAAAGTTTCTACAAAAGTAAATTGTCAAGTTCTTGTATCTAAATATATAGGAAGGGTCAATAAACCTTGTTGGGAGCTTCCAAGGTTTGGTTATTGTTATCTTGTCCTACCAATATTTTCATAATATATTTCATTGTTATTTATTTTATGTTCTTGTGTTTTTTTAGCACATTGGCATGAGCATCAGCGCCACAGAAAAATACCTTCTCACAGCTTGCAGTCTACTACGTCAAATTCTGCAGGTATTGATATACAGTGTTATCTAACATTCATTAACATTGCATATTGCAGTAATGATATGTGCTTGAAAATGCTTTCAATGTATCTCTACATTTGTTTATGCGTCTACCTTTTTCTTTATTCATGGTCTATCGCTTGCGGTAAGATAAGTTGCTGAAAAACTTATGATTTTGAATGTGATAATTGACAATAAGTTAGTTTTAAGCACAATCAAATCCCATAGCACCTTCATTCGAAGCTGCTAGATGCTACAGAGAATGCAAAAAGTGTAGCAGTTAGAAAAAAGGAAAGGAAAAATAACACAGAGCCTTTGAGTAGGAAAAATTGTTACACAGAAATGATATAAATAAAGGCGGCGAGTCCTTACCCTCGATCCCTATATCAATTTTTTGATTCTTTAACATTGGTCTCGAGTTAGCCATTATTTTTTGCCCCTTGGGGTATCGTAATTTTAATGTTGTAGCGCCCTTTAAAAGTGATTCCTTAGGTATATCATGATTATTCGTAATGATTTATTAAGTATCCATCGGATGCTATAAGATTTTGTAATTGGACATTTGGTAAAAATCCGGGAAAACGAAGACACAAAAGTGCAAAGAGATTGTCGCAAGGCTTTGCATTTTTTCACACAAAAGAGAAAGGATGTCTGAACTTGCTTTATGTTCTCACGCGTCAGAATATTTTCTTTTCCGTTCCATCTAAAACTCACTAAATCTCAGTGTTGTTCAATCCTTATTTCTGTGTCCCAGGCCGAGCATGATTCTTCGAACATCGAATTTCCAGAATTTGAAGTTGAGAAAAGATGGGAGACCAATTCAAGGTTGGAGTCTACCTTACATTTTTTGAACGTGTCATAAAAAATTGATGCGGATTTCTTTTGCAATGTCTTTTATGTGCTTTTTCTCTATTTACTTCTGTTTTTGTCACTGCACTGTAACCGCCCGAAAATCTTCTATATTAGAATGGCTCTCCTGGCCCACCTACCATAATTTTTTTATATTCAAATTCATAATATATACGTCATTGCCATTGCACATAACATTACATATGAAATATTTTCACGTTATGTGTCATCATTGTGCTTTCGCCTGAAATGCAGTTTATATGTATACTCATCTATCAAATGCTATTTATCCTCAGACCATAACCTTGGAGATTTTTCGTTGTCATATATCTTGAATTTTTTTTTTTTCGTCGATCATTTATATTGTTTTTTTTTTGACATGACTTGTTTCACATTTGTTGTCAAAGGTCATGGGGCATTGTTATGTTAAAAGTCATCGTATTATGTTACTTGTATATTTGAAAATGTAATGTTTCGGTAAATTTTGATAATGGCATTTGTTTTGACATGAGCTTTTTCTACCAACCAAAATACAATATTATTAAACATAAGCGTCAAAAACTTGTCATTTTTGATGTTATTCAATGCGTTGTACTTTTGATTTGCTTTTCAATTACAGGAATAATAGCTCAATAATTGAAAGTGCACTCGACGAACCAAAGTGTGACATTTCTTCTGTGAGGAATATGTGGAACATGGCAACCGTACTGCGATTTATTATTTTTACAGGCATGAGATTGATTGTTACTTCCAGACTTTTCGATCCTGAGGTAAGTTCGCAACACATTAATGCACGGACATGTGACAACATTTGGTGACACTTTGCAAGTACTTCTACGTATCTGACGCGTACTTAAGAGGATTTTAAAAGGCCATAAGTTGTTGCACACTGCTATATGCTTCAAAGTATAACAACCAGAGTGTCGTGTTTTAAATTAGAAGACCATCCTCTGGTTGATAACATAGTTTCAACTGCGATATATATCTTTGCAATTTTGTTTTCTCTAGAAGAAAAGATCTTTCGAAAATATTAATGCCCAATTTTAAAATGTTCCTTTTAGGAAATCCGGGCCTCTATTCAAGTGTTTCCGGCTTCTTGCAAGCTGCCAGAGGAGTCTAATAAATCACTGCAGAATGAGCAAGTTAAGGTGATCTTTTACACAGAAATTGTTTATGTAGTCAGAGGCTGGAGAGAAGTTTTATTGGTGTACAATTGCATTTCATTTCCATGCCAACCCTTTCTACTGCTTTTAATTTTTCTGTTGTTAAGCGGCGTATTTTGTTTCCAGTACAAGTTTGCTATTTGGCACTTGGTTTTCAATTCCCTCATCGAGACCGCTCTATTTTAGTTTTTCTGTCGTAGCATTCACGATATCATAACCTCTAGCCCAAAATATTTATCACAGCTTCATTTTTAAGTTGGGATTGGTCCGTAAAAGGCCTGTAGTACAAGTGCAATAAATGCCAGAAATGCTAATAGGCTATATTTCTTATTAGCTATAAAAGGCTGGTGCCAAACATTTGGGGTGCCAGAGAGGGATGTGTCTACAAAGCAACTACTTTGCTACAAGAATATAGCTTAAACTTAAGGCAGAAGGACCTTGCACTAATGAGAAAGTTGAGGTTACCTCATGTCAGTGGCGAGCCAACTCATTGGCTCGTTGGGTCCATATGTGATAAAATACCTGTCTATAAGGTTCTGACACATATTGGAATCTGTGAATGTATTGCGCCCCCCCCCTTGCATTATTTTCTCAATCTTCAAATGCTGGTTAATTTTTACCCCTAGTTTTGCCTGACTGTTTTGTCACTATTGGTGGAAAGATTTTCAGCTGCCGATGAAGAAGAAGTGCAACTGGAGCTCACTTCAACATCTAATGTTATATTCGAGCTTAGCAACAATTTTAGGCTTGATGATGACATGCTCTGGCAGAATTATACATGTAACCTCTTTTCAGCTGGCCTTGATAACACTGGATACGAAGTAAGTAAATATCCGACCATAACCATGTTATTTTTCTTATTGCCATTTTATGAGCGCTTGTTCGCTCTCTTGATTACGTTGAAGATTACTCTGGTCCAAAATGAAACGTCCATCACTGTTCAGGTCTGATGTTCATGTCTCAAGGTTCTTGTCTCAGTTTAAGTCTGTTTAAGTCGTCTCAAAGTTTGTGTCTCAAGTTTAAATCGTTGAGGATAGTATAAAAACAAATCTGATTTTGTCTCACTTCGTCGTCATCCTTTTCGTCAGCCTTCTATCAAGACTACGCTTTCCATGATGTGCATCTAGTATTAACTGCTTGATGCTAGCTGTTGCAATTGACCAATTTCTAAGACCTGCGTGTTGTTGGGCTTAAATGCAAAGCCAAGAGAGACAGGCAAAGAAAGCTGTTGATGCAAAAAACGCATTACACCATGATCCATTCTATTAAATCAATTCTTCTATTGACGTATGGTTGCCAATCTAAAATGTCATATCCTAGCAGTTGAAATCAATTGGCTACTCCAGGAAGAACTGTGCCTTTTCATGGAATCATAACAACCCGTTATTCTACTGTTCGAAATCTTTTTCCAGGCATTGCTATCAGTTCACCAGAAAGATGACTTGGTTGAACCATTACTGACTATTTGCGGTTCAAGGCTTGCTAGAATTCTTATAGATACAAATGAATCAAATACATTGACGAAGGTCATTTCCAGTCTACCGACGCATATTACCAGCTGGCTACAATTGAGGGTATGTACAAGTATATTATTTTCGTCATATTTTTTCATGCGGAAATGAATCGTTGCCAATCCAGCACCTTAAAAATGGAGTAGAGGCAGGTACCCTCCTGTTTTTCCCCATCTGGGATAAGGAGTCGAGAATTCCGTTTTAATTAACAGCAATAATAAAGCTTGCAAAGATTCAAACGATTGAGAGAAACTCACGATTTCAAGTTTACATACCACAACCATACGTATTTTGTATCCGTAATGGGCATCACAACAATGGTTTTGACATCTATACCCAAAATCCTGAGTACTTTGTACGCTTTTGGTCTCAGCGTCCATACATATTTTCCCCATGCCCATTTATCTTATCAGCTGCCCTGCTTGACTGTTTATCAGAGCAGAAGTTATATTAATGTAATTATCAGATTTAGCGAAAACAGATTCATGTTCAGAAATCCATTAACAAACAATGGGATGGAAACAAGAGTGCGATGTCATTTTCTGAATTTGGGGAATATTTAAATGGATTGTAGCCAGCAATTTGCAAAGAAATACATAAAATCATTTAAAGCTTATGCTAATGCTTTTTGCAAGTTAATGTCGTTCAACATTGCGAGGCTAGGAATTTGAGCAATTCTGATAAAAGAATGCTATATTATATTGATTCACAATATCATACATAAAATTTATATATTTTGCGCCTATATAAATGTATAGAATTACATTACTGATGAAGACGAAAGTCGAAACGTTTAAAAGTTGTTTTTTTCTGAGTATCTATTTAATATTTAAAAATTTCTATGTGGTAGAGCTTATGAATGTTTTATATAAAATTGATTTATCTATGTATTATAACTGGTGAATGTGGTGAGCGCGTGTATGATGCACCTAAAATTCCCTTTCATGTTTTTTAGGCTGGAGACAAACCTTGCACGAAGGCATTGACTGTTAAGGACAATATTACTTTGCTCAACAAAATACTAGCATTTAAGTCATCCAGAACGGAGTTTATTCAAGACCTTATAGATGGTTTAGAAATATTTCTTTGATTCAAAGGGTATTAGTTAGACTATAAGAATTGTAGGTTATGTATGCAAGTAAATTTAAGTAGTGTATTTTATATAATGATTTTGAATACCGGTGTATCTATATTTGAAATAATTTACAATACTGTGCTATTTTTATGCGAAGCTAATAAGTAAGTGGTTGAACATTTCAATACTGTCATCAACCCCCATTAGGGATTTAGGGATTCTTGCTTTGGTCCCGTCTTTTACTGGCGACATATAACACTTCCGATTTTAGTGCAAAATTAGAGCTTTTTCAAAGTACCCTAAAACATTGAAACTTAGTTTAATTTATCTTTAATCAAGTAAATCCAATGGTTCTAAGGCCATGCTTTAGTTAAAGCCACCCCGGTTGTAAAGCAATTTGTGTAAAGCTTTTAAGGTTGCAAAGTAAGCCGGATTGTACTTCACTTATAGACTCTATCAGGGATGCAACGGGTAAATATAGTTTTAACCTTGCAAAAGCTTTCACCATGACCACCATTAGATTACCTCGCCAAACAAAGCTACGGCATACACTGCTACTGGTGTTTTTCCTACCCGAATAAATCGTTTTGTGAAGACGATACACGTTTCATTTTTGCAATAACTTCATAAAATTTTGAAGTTGTGGCATTTCCACAAATCTTTTGCATCTTGAGGTCCTGCAACATATCAATACCTAACTGAAAAATATCAGTAACGTTTATGTCAAGTTTAGCTGACGTTAGAATGTGACGCAAGCACGCACTTTTGTTAAGGCGTATGAACTCTTCAATTGCTTCATCGTAGTAGTTATTAATATCTTTGTTTTTGTCAATTTTGCTGCCTACGCATATAATAGGAGTAGGTTCATGACCCTTGAGTTCCTCTTTAGCCGTTGAATATAGCTGGATTAGTCTTTTCATGCTGGGCAAGTTTCTGACTTCATAAGCTAAAAGAATCACGTCAGCATGCACCATGTTCAATCTTTGCATTGCAGGAAAATGATAATATCCAGAAGTATCAATGATTCTCAGGTTGAAATTCGTTTCTCGGTTTTTGTCGTAATGAAGTTTGAAGTAACATTCTTCTACGGTAGGCGAATATGAAGGCGAGAATGAGCCGAGAACATAGCGAGAAATTAAGGCCGTTTTGCCGACATGTTTATCTCCCAGTATGACGAATGTTATAAGCTTTCCATCGTTTAAATTTGCTTGATATTTTTGTTTGCCTTTTGGCTTTTTCAAACTTTCTTGCTCTTCCCCTTTTTCTTTCTTTTTGCGCAACATTATGTACAAGAAGGCAGCAAAACATCAAAACATTTTGGTAGCATTGCTGCGTCCAATGAAAACAAATGCATTTCCTTACTGCTTTCATTAACTCATTGAATTTATTAGATCTTCTTGCATTAAATTTTAATAAAATCTATTCATAGGTTGAATCAAGAATTGGATGTGTTAAAAAATTTAGCGGCTTTTAAATTAATTACGGGTATTCGCTTCATACGGGAAAAACATGACATCAAAATGCAAAACATCCATTCAAGCATTGAATTTTGAAAATCTAATTTTAAAAAGCCTCTTCGGAGAAAAGTATGCTGATAAAAAATTAGAGGTTGGTCTAGGATAATCGTTTCTATGAAAGGCAACCAGTTTCTGCAGCGCATACGGTGAACACCAGAGTCTAGTAAAAGTCCCCTGGATGGTCTGTCAGCAAAAAGATTTATCAAAATCAGAATCAACTCAAAAGAGCAAAATCAGCAAAACTGCAAATTGTAAAACATAGGTGAAATAACTTTATTGGAATGACCGAGACGCACTTCAAAATGTTTTTTGGTAAACCAAAAGTACCATATTCTTATAAAGATATAAACTGCATACAATAATTTACCCACTACAAACAACATATAAAATTTACATTTCACGAAACTAAAGGGAGTTATGAGTCTATATCAAGGTTTAAAAACTGAAATAACTTCCTCGATGTTGGCCCTACATGCAGGGCATGGGTCTGAACGCGATTTTAATTGTTTTGCACATGGAAAGCACAGCCACATGTGACGGCATGGAAACAGAATAGCGTTGATTTGATTCTCATTGCAGATGATACATTCGTCCGTAGAGTCCTCTGATTCTAGGAGAAAACATACAGTTAACAATGATGGCATACATCTTACAAAGCCAATTTTATCCACACTCAAAATATGGTGTCAACGTAAAAGGCAAATTTTATCAGAATTATAATTTAATATCAACAACATATTTGAAACAATAATAGCATAAGCCTTGCAGTTGCCACGAAGCCAAAATTATCCACAATCAAAACTTTAACCCTCATTTAGAAGGCAAATTTTGTCAAAATTATAATACGACATCAAAAACATATTTTAAACAATGATGACATAAACTATACAGTTATAAATATGATAATATTCACAGTCATTTTAAGTATCCATTTACAAGCTAAAGTTAGTTAAAATTATGCTATTAAAACATATTCTAAACTTTAATGACATAAACCTTACAGTTGCCATAAAGCCATTATTAACCACAGTCAAATCTATAGTATCCATTTAGAAGGTAAAGTTTATCGTTATTATAATAGGATATCAAAAACATATTTTCGGCGATGATGATATAAACATTACATTTGTCACAAATCCAATACCATCCGCTACAAGGGAAATTTGGTCTCAATATTAAATACGATTAGAGGATATAAATAAACTAGCTTACTAAAACCAAACCCGGTGTTTGTGCCACGTAACCGCATCAAAAGTATTCTATTCTAGTATTCTACACAGGAAGGCGACTTCCATTCTCAAACCAACACACAAAAAAGCTTCAGTCTCAGGTCTTTTTTATTTTTTTATGAACACATTTATTTAAAACAATAGAAAGACAGGCTACAATGGAGACTGGAAGAGATAAATCGTTTGCAAACTTTACATTACATGAATGCTATGCCCCTCTAAAAGGAATTGCAGTTATGTAATTGAAACGTAACAACACAAGTTCTATCTGATACCATGGTAAATGTCACGAGAAAACTTATTGCATATTCAGATTTTTTGAGCATCTAGCATGAAAAAAGCGAGCAACATTAGCCTGTTTATTGGACTTCATTAGAAGGGTTTAAGACTGGGTGACCATTAGCTGAATCGAAATTTACGATAGACATATGGTGTGTTTGGCTTTGCTAATAGGTTTCACAACCATGCTAACAGAATGAAAAGAGACAAAGCAAACATTCTGTTGCTACTGTATGAGCAAACGTTAAGTGCCTTAACCAATGAACTTCAATAGCTCTTGGGCTTCATGGTAAAAATATCCCAGCCTAAAAGTTAAATTTATTTTCACGTAGGAGGAAGCCGATCATCTTTGCGTATTAACAAGTTTACTTACTTTTTGTATTGCCATCATCTTCTTTGTCATTTCCTGTTACTTTAAGTTCTTGATTTTGTAAAGGAATGGGTGAGGTTTCTTTTGTCTGGACACCTGCACCATGATGATTCCTTGCAGCTCGCAGTCTTTTCTCTCTGAACTCTAAGAACCAATGGCACATCAAATACACTTTTTTAACATGTGAGATCCATGGCAGACAATCGACCAAGCAGGTATTTCAAATAATATCAGCATTTAATATAAATTTTTCGATGAGACCAAATATGTTGGTAAACTTATGCCCCAAGAAAAGTTTTTTCTTTTCAAAGCTATGAATATTATACATCGAAGGAAATCCATATTCTAGCCAGCCCTCTTTCCATTTCAGTTCAAAACAAATTCCTGATATTAACTCTCAATCAATGACCCACCGCACCACAGCACAATCACACAACTGCATCCAGCTCCTGCACAGCATTTTTGTGTCAGAAATTTCTGTAGACATGCAGAATCTTTTTTTTTAATTCAGAAAAACGAAATGTCTCTAATAAACAAGAACAATTGTTTTAGCTACCTTAACATAATCAAATATTCCCATTTAACGTTTTTTGGTCATTTTTATCAGTCAGGCTAATGATCGCAAGTTAGTTTTGTCTCATTAGCTGGCGACAGTGGAAGGCGATGGAACATTATAGTTTCATGGGTAATATCTTAAACTCTACCTCTTTGATAATTTTCAACTTGCACGGCATTCAACATCAAAGGTTGCGCAACATTCTCTTTTCTAACAAGTCTTTTCCCCATGGATTCAAAAAATTGCCGCGCTAAAAGTAAAAGAAGAATCATTGCAATAAATGTTATATCTTGGAATCATATATGTTATATCAATAAATCTTTGAATCAATTAGAAAGCACTTATAGAGATAGATACTGTGCTCTAAAAGACCAGAGGATGCTTCTTCTATTTGATGAAAATGGATGTGTTGTTTTGGAAAATATCGCGTGACAACATGTCAAGAAGATAATCCCAGATAACGACAGCTAGCCTTAAAAGTTCGTTAATCTGATTATTTTATGAACATGTGAGATTTTTCTGTTGTTTCCAGTCATAAATAATACCCTGTAAGTACTAACTGAACCGCCACCTCCAGCGCAAAGAGCAAGCCATGGAAAATAAAAGCAAAACAAATTCCTTTCTCGGTAAGAGAGCCGATGGTCCCGACTTCCAACCCCCCTTTCCCCCCTATGAGCACTCGGCAACGCTCTTGGCCACATTTATAATCACCTACTTTTCTCAATGGCTTCTAATGAAGTTTCAGCACATATGGTGTACTCCAATATTGGAATTCCAAAAACTGGATAAAGGAAGCGAATTCCAAGAATTCTCTGAAACAAAAGAAAGTGCAAGCCTTACGTGAAATGCCTTTCAGATAAAACACTTCCAATGATCAGTTAATAAAGCTACAGAAACGATGTTGAAAGAATAATCAAAAACAGCAATTATGATACTATTGATAGGACGAGCAGTTGTTGTTAAATTTTGTTCCTGTAATTCAGGGTTATATTTCAGTTTCATATTTTAAATTCTCTACATACATTAATTAATGTATGTACTCT
Source organism: Catostylus mosaicus (assembly GCA_964019065.1). Lineage (NCBI taxonomy): Eukaryota > Metazoa > Cnidaria > Scyphozoa > Rhizostomeae > Catostylidae > Catostylus > Catostylus mosaicus. The sequence continues at coordinate 4,036,058 of OZ025187.1, forward strand.
ACATTAATGAACTAATACAAACAATTAGCTACACTAAACTACCAAACTGGGTTGACAGAAAAATTTAATACAATATAAATTAAATACCAAACGTGTATGTAGGTAATTACCTAAAGGAGGAGCACTCTCAGTAGTTCTATATCTGGTCCTCTGGTTTAGAGAAATTTGAATTGAGCCCCCCCCCCCCAGTGAAAATCAAAAGTTGTTGCCTCTGGTTGGGTGCATGGAACATCAGAACATACTCAAACTGATGATGCATTAAACTGTACAAATAGATCTGACATATTTTGAAAAATAAAACATGAATACCTCATTAAACAATGCATCATCAACAATGGCTTCAAGTGGCAACGTTAGTGTATTTGTCCCAATGATTGCTTCACTAGTGCAAGCAGCAGTTGTTTCTATAAATATATTCAAAATGAGAAAAATATGGGCAATGAAAGAAGCAATGGTGTGCCCCCAACTCAGACTAATTAATTGGAGGACAAGTTAAATAATATATAAATTTTTGAGTTTGACAAAGCAAAAATCTATTCTGAAATAAACAAATATAGTAAGCAGATAATTATTTATTTCATCATGTTGAATGCAAGGTAAAATTTTAAGCTCAAGTGGATCTTGGTGATCAACTTATACAAAACACATCAGAGTCCTGACCCCCTATCATGTATGTAACCCCTTTATTTTCTATATATGGGTAACAGGCCTGCCATTTTAGTCATGGGGGCCTATAATGTAAACAAAATTTTATAATTACACTGAATTTGCCTTAAAAATTAGGTTTCTTTTGTCAGGCAAAGCTTTTGCTGCTATGTTCTTTTGCCCTTTTTGATATATCTCAACCTAAAATTGTCTATTTTTAGGGCCAAATTTCCTCTAACAAACCTTCATTTTAAGAAACGAGCTTGTTTTTATGGCCCCTTCTCTAATACCCAGTACCTGATAAAGAGATTCAAACATTTTAATTCATACAAAACCATAATTATGTGTCTATAAATACTGTGGCTCAAATTTACACTTATTCCTGAAACAGTTTGGTCAGATTTTATAAAACGGTTTAAAACGTCTATTGTTTTAAAAGACCCCCTTTGAGAAGATACTTCCCATGCATTTTGTAGAAGTTCACTTTGTGTGCTTTTGTCCTACTTAAAAATTGACATCATGACTTATGACTTCTATCCCCCCCCCCCCATTAACTTACCTTTCAGTATAGCCTTTTTGATTCTTATGTTTTCTGAAGCAGCTTCAAATATGAACTCTGCATTTTCAGCTGCATCTCTCAGGTTGGAGCACACAGTTACATGATTCTGTAGGAAAATGGATTATTAGGACATGGAAATTCATTCCAAATCAAGATGCAGCAATAATTTTTTAAAAGGGGGCCCTATGACCTTTGTAATACACTGAATAAATGTTAAAAAAATTTGTGATATGCACAAACCAAAGAGCATGATTCTTGTATTTTTGTGCATTCATATGTTTGCTGGAGAAAGTGGAATTGCTTAATGATTGTTGTACAATAATTTTGAATTTGCAAAAAGTTGTGATAACAACAAACTCGCAACGTACATGAAATTTAATACCAGTATCAATAAGCCCATCCCTTTCCAGTTGCATTGACTGATCATGAACTCTCTGCAACAAAGTATCTCGCTGCCTGTGGTCTTTATCATATGCACTTACATGATGCCCAAATGAGACCAGTTCAGCTGCAAGGAACAAGTAGGATATCAGCTAAATAACAGGTAGAATAAAAGAATTGTGGCATTCACTAAGGCATTAATTTAAGGAATTTTCATCATTGCACAAACAAGAATGAATTGAAGTTTTCTTCGGCCAAATAGAATGTGGTTATGGGTGTGGCTGAGATTAATTGGACCTCTTCTTAGCAAATCAAGCACTGTTAGTATAATCCAGCAAAACTACAGCTACCACTGATAATGTATCTTACCAGAAAATATAAAACCTGACCAGGAAAAAAAAAACAAACCAGGTGAGGCAGGGAAAGAAACTGTTGAGGATATTAAATTCATTTAACTTGTACAACATTATAGATCAACCAACAAAAAGCCAGCTTTGAACATGCGCCATGGCATATCTGCAAGGTATTTGAGGATATTGACGATGTTGCCTGGGCATGGGAATATCTGTATAAAGAGATAATTGGCATACATATTGAAACTAGAAAAGCAAAAATAAGGTCTAATAGTCTTCCCAGGATGGACAGATCAATACAAAGGGAAATGAACTTGCATTATAAGTTGTTAAAAGACTTAACCCTAACAATGCTGAAAAGTTGGGGAAATATAGAAAACAAAGAAATCATGTAACAACCTTATGTAGGAAGAAAGAAGCAGAGTACTGGAAAGGAAAATTTGAGCAGGCTCATTGTGCTGCAGATTTTTGGAAAACAGTTGAATCAATGCAGAGAAAACAAAAAGAGAATAAGAATGGTCTTATAGAGGGAGAAAATGGCCAAATTTTACTAGATGATATGGAGAAGGCAAATAGCATGAATCACTTTTTTGCAACAGTGGGTGAAAAGCTTGCTGCGAACCATGAAGTCTTGAATACATTACCTGCTACCTGTACTCTACCGCAACCTAGGACCACTTCAGACATTGAGATCAATGATCATAAGGTACAATCTATAATAAGGAGAAAAGTTAAAGCAGGGAAAAGCTGTGGTCCCGACAACGTTACCCTCTTTGGAGAATTATAGCTCCAGGTCTAGCATTGGTAATAAACACATGTACTGAACATTCCAAATTCCCAGGACAATGGAAACTAAGCATAGTGCGTGCACTGTTCAAAGAGTTATCTGGGAAAAGCTTGATGAACATTTTGTTGATGGGGGGGGGGGGGGGGTAATCAAGTCCTCACCAATGGGCATATAAACAAGGTTATACTACCGAAACACTTCTTTTACATCTTACAGAAGTATGGAAGAACGAATTAGACAATGGAAGAGTCATTGGTGTCCTTTTCATCGACTTTCAAAAGGCCTTTGATTCAGTATGCCACAACGTGTTGAAAAGAAAGTTAAAGAATTATGGAATTGAAGGAAAAATTTTTGACATCTTAGAAAATTACCTTAAAGACAGAAAGCAATACGTCGTTGTAAATGGAAAATCTTCAACGACAGAAGTTGTGAAATATGGGGTGCCGCAAGGCTCGTTGTTAGAGCCAAGGCTATTCACCATTCATGTAAACGACTTGCCAAAAGTCCCAAGTCAAGGCCAAATCAAGAAGTTCGCAGATGACACAGAGTACACTGTGTAGGAAAGACAGATGATAAAGTCCTATCTGCATTACAAGTTGGCATTGGTGAGATTTCAGCCTGGTGCAGTAGGAACAGTTTAACCATACACCCAGATAAATCAGAAATAATGATCTTGTCTAGACGGCAGTTTATAGGACCTATGAAAGCGGTTGAATTGGAGAATAAGGTGATCAAAGTCGTAAACAAATCAAAGTGTTTAGGAGTAACCATAGACAGTAAACTGAAGTGGAAAACTCAAGTTGATAATGCCGTATCCTCATTGAATGTCAAATTAAAGCCAATAAAACGCTTCAGATCACTATCACCACGAACTTTAGAAAAGATATATTTCCAAGGGATCTTGCCTGGCTCAACCTACGGATTTGCAGTTTGGGGATCTGGTGCCTCATTAGAGGCTTTAGAAGATGTGCACAGAAGTGCCGCAAGGGTTATTCATAAATCACCAAAGAATACTCCAGAGGATAAAGTCCTGGATTTTCAGTAAATTGGAAATCGATTGAGTATATATACAAAAGGCATGTTGCATGTGTAACACATCGGATATACAACAACAGAGGGCCTAACATTCTTAAAGAATTAATAAAACGGAAAACATCATCAAGAAGCATGAGGAATATGGACCAACTACAAGTTTCAAGATCGAAAACAGATATAGGAAGTTCAATCTTTAGACATAGAGCAGCAATCACATGGAATGTACTTCCAACGATCGTTAAGACTCTCTCATCGTATTCTACTTTTAAATGCGAATTTTCTAAAAACTCTAAAATCTTAAATAGTCTATCTTTTGGACATTCGTCAATTACAAACCATAGGAACAATGATAATGTCTATTTTTAAAACATTTTAAAACATTTAAAACACAACATTTTAAAAGCATTTTTAAAACATTTAAAACACAACATTTTAAAAACATTTTTAAAATTATTTTTTTTGTTGGTTAATCTTAATTGTAAGTATTTAGTTACGCAGGCCCACATCAGCAGATGCTGCCTTTTACTGTTCTGCATTATCAAAAAAATTATGTATGTATGTGTGTAAGTATGTGTGTATGTATGTAGGTAACTTGAAAGTTTTTCTTCACTTCCACCATATGGAGTCAATCTAGTAATTCCTTGGGAAGAGGAGAAACAAAGGAGGTGTTGCTTTTTCAAAACGAACCATTTCCCAGGCACAGCATCTGCTAGGGGAGACAAGGTAGTTCTTTTGATAATTGTCCCAATAATCTCATGAAGAGACACCCACAGAATCCCTATACTATAATTTATTTACTCTTTTTCAAATTTTACTCTTACTGTTATTCTATATTTAGCTTCAAACTTAAATAGAAATTACATTTTTACTTTAACACGTCTTTAGATCACATGGCTCGATAGCTCTTTACGAGTTTTATTCATGTGTCCTTCAGCATAACAAAACAAATTAAACCTGTAAACTTTAATTAACTAATTTTCGAAATTGTAATTTTTCTGTATTTTAACTTGAGTATTTGGTATCTTGTAATTAATTTTTTTTTTGCTGATAAAGGATTTCGAGTTTGATTTTGAGTTTAATTGCATATTCATCAGTTCCTCTTCCTCATCCCAAACTTAAAACTACAAGGCCTGTGGCAACAAGACAACGCGTTTTCTAAATCTACATCTACCAAATACTATCTTCCTTCTAATAAGAAGATTCTGACGGGGGTGATAGCCAGAGTGGATAGCAAGCAAATAGGCTCACTTGAAAATTTAGGGAAGTACCTGTAATTGGCACCATGGGTAAGACTGTCTAGATAGATACGAAATATTCTCATTAGAGAGTAAAAATTCGGTTGTTAGATGTTGTGAAATTTCTAGTCATCATAAATAACTTGTGTAAAATGAAAAGAATTCAAAGTGTCACAAACTTATAATTCTGCAACCAAGTTGGCCTAGGCCCACAACCGCACATCTGACCATCCTTCCCAAACTTTCTTGGTCTCTCAACAACAACGACAACAATCAAGGGAGACAGGCCAATCAAGGGTTTGTTTCCTGCCTCTATCATAAATTCACTGCAATTTTCTATCAATTGACATCATCTCCAAGAAGCTTACTTTATTTGCCATTAGGGATGGCACCAGAGGGGGCAGATGGGCTGCAGCATGTTTACACCTGTCAGGAAATTTTAAGCTGAAAATTGTGTTCTTATGCTCAGAAAGATACTCTCTAAAAGCCTAGGTTCCAAGTCTTTTATTGGTTGAAAGAACTGATCACATCTATTTTCTCATCGCCTAACCAGCCAATCAGAAGGCCCAATTGTATACATAACTTCCGTTCACAGCTGAATTTAGACGCATTTTAGACATTAAGACCACCCTCCAGAAAAAAAGAATCGTGCAATTTGTCTTAGTGTTAGCGAATAATGTCAGCAATAAATAATCCATTCAGTGGAGTAGGAAAAATAGTTCGGAGCCTTTGTGAGTAAATCTTGAGATCTTCAGCCCCTACCCTAACAAAATACGATTCAATAAACATTCCTCAGCAGGAAACCTAAATTTTGCGAGCAGTTATCTATGTACCTATCACAGTATATCAATCTGCTATCCCAATATGACAATCTTTGACCGCAGAAACAACCTTTTAGGAACTCACTCCAGATTTAGGCTAGATCCGGCCTAACTCTCTTCAGAACCCGAACACGCCACAGCTGGGGGCAGGCACGTGAAGCCTAAGATATCAAAGGCAATTTGAAGACTGCCAACATTTTAAACGTAGCTTTTCGTCACTGTTTTAACACGTATTCTTTATATGTCGCTCTACAATGAGCATCTACACGGACGGAATCATTAAAAAAAAATCGATGGTTTGAAGCATAAAATACCCTGTTTTTGTAAGGTTGAGCCAAGTGTTGCCATCTTCTTTTAGTAAGAATTTTGACTTTAATGCAAGCACTACTAATACCGTAATTAGTGACTTTCGTTGGGGCCGAAAAAGAGGGCTGAAGATAAGGAAGTAAGAACAGAAGAAATTGGTCAGCGACTGATTCAAATAACAGGATCTTTGATGGGAAGATATTTTTATTTTGTCAATAGATTCTCAAAAGATTCGTTTCCAACACAGCGAAAACCCTCAAAAGTTCTAGGTCCACTCAACACCTTCAAAATTGTAATAACTTTCTTCTCATAATAACTTTTCAAGCTCATAATAGCTTCACCTGCATTTATTTCAAAGCCTTCCTTTGTAAAGAGATGGGTGTAACTCGTTATACCTAAAATCATATCAGACTTCTTGATTAAATGTTTTTGAAACACCACATTTTGCCCCGTTCATGTTCACGCTCAGTTACCTAGCAAGGGCACCTCACGACATGGTATTTGTGATGCAAATAAGCGAATAGAAAAGAACAGGAGATATATAGAAGAAATAGGAAGACACGCCATACGAAGATTTTATGCAAGAAATTCGACACGTAACCTGAATTTCTTGTTGAACCTTTCATTTATAATAGATTGAGCCGTGGCGACATGACAAAATGGGAAAAATTCAACCATTGGTTGAAATAAATCAAAGTCGCACCTTAAAGCTACGTTTACAGCAGTCTTTCATATCCAGGCCTTTGCACTAATACTACAGGCCTTGTTGGTAAGGTTTTATAGTTGTTTATAGTATGTGTTTTCAAGCAAGGTTAGATGGCCGCGAAGTTAGATTTTCCTGCATTATTGACAGACTTTATGATCAAAACTTCTAGAAATTTCTGACAACCATCCCCTAGAATTTGAGGCACTTCCAACTCTACGCCCGCCCGAGAAAGGATTTCTAGGAACGGCCATGCTCTCGTTTTTTAATTGCTCAGTTGTTAGGAACAAACGTGATTGCAGAGAAAATCGCAGGTCTTTGCCTATCACTTTTTGAATAGAATGTTATTAGGGCGTTGTATCATGCAACTTTTGCAACCAAATTGCCGTGGTTTGTTGCAAGAATCTTATGCCTGGTAATGATTGAAGTTCTCAACCTTGTGCGGCCGTTGCGTTTCTTTGGAAACCATGCTTTACCTGTGTAGACAGCTTGATTGCACCAAATATTAGTTTACGTGTCTTTGTGTTTGCATTACTGGTCTCTGCTTTGCCATACTACCAAGGTATTCTTAATATTCAAACATGCATCCAGTTACAACTGATGTGGTTCTAGACATTTGTGCATCATAAGCCCTGTTTACACTGCATAAACTGACCCAGGGTGAGCCCGAGATAGTTTAACCCGGATAAGATTTTTGTATATATAGAGATATTGAGATAGGTTCGCCACGAGTTCGCCCCGGGTTAGATTGTATAGTGTAAACAGGGCTATAGAGTCTCCTGGGCTACCAGGTACTGCAACAGAGAGATTCTTTTAATAGAAAAGCACAACTAAAACCCTTTTCTTTATACGTAACAAAAGCCAACAAAAGTTCCATCAAGCTTGAACATCGCCGATCATTCTCCTCGGAGTTCTTTCCAAGTATCCTAAGATTACCTAGAACTTTTCTTCAATTGATTTCCATTGCTTTTAATTAAGCTTGAAGAATATGAATGAAATTGGATTGGTTTGAAATTTTTCAAGTAGGCCAGCTTTTTGTGTTCTAAGCTCGGGGGGGGGGGTATTTTTAGGTGTAAAGTGACAGGGACGTGGCGTTTTGAAAAATTATGGATTATTATTCCTTGCCACTGACCAGCAAAATGCAGAGTCACAAAATAAAACTTTGTCCAAGTTCCAACAGTGGTCATTCTGCTATATATGCAGTCTATTGATACCAACATGTAAATTTGTAAGAAACCACATTTCATTACCATATAAAAACAGGACGCGGAGGCATGCCGTTCTAAGCTCTATACCCTGTTTGCTATCCTCAAACTTGGGTACGAAATCGTGGAGTTTTACTTTAATATTATACTGGACGGAAACAATAACATCGTCCTAAAAATTCCTTGTTTATACAGAAAATTTGGCTGTTCAAGTGTGATATTAGTTTGGGGGTACTGCATGCTGGATCCCACCCTCTGAAAATATAACAACAATGAATATTGAAAGAATATACTTGAAGAAATTTTTGTTGTCGTTATTCATTGACTTCAAAGCATTGCCCAATACATTTAAAGAGCCTCTTGAATAGAAAGAAAAAGTACCAACACTACGAAAAGAGGATTATCGATCTGAGATTATCTCTTCTGTCCAGCCCCCTTCTAACCCACCGCCTGTTATGGGCTTCGGAGTAATGCAGATGTCTAGTATCGCAGCTTTTTTTCTAATGTCATTCTTTTTTAAAGAAACGTTGCGACGAGCCCTTAATAAAATTTTATGTATTAGCACAAGTATTGGCAAGACTAAAATACCAATCTCCCCAGAAATTTCTGCTGGCCTTGGGGCTGTTACACACCTTAACATCATGAACCAAAAATAAGATAAAAAACCAGATATTTAAAAATATCTTTAGAAGGTGCATGGATGTTTGAGATATGTTGGGAGTACTAAAAGCAGTTATTTTGTAATGTAAAGGATTCTCCATTTCCCCTCCCTATCATTTTGTCAGCACGCACATAGGATATAACAAGGGTTAATGTCTCCCAGCCCCCAGCTCCGAGCCCCGGGCTCCGAGCCGCTACATGTCTTCCTTCAGAAAATATGAAGGCTTATAATTGGCCAATGATTCAGTCACGTGGAAATTGATGATTACAGTGCAACCTCACATCCACCATCCAATGAAAAAGATATATAAAATATAATATTAAGATTGTAAGATGCGGAATAATTCAAGATTTTATTGAAACTGGACAGTAAGTCAGCTGAGACATACTGTTGAATGGCCAAGAAAAAACATAACAATTAAACTGAGACCAACTCAGAGTGCTATGGTAAGACTTTACCGGTGATTAATAAAGTTGATAAGCTGAGCTTGCATGCAAACCAGGCTAAAGGCAAGATGTGGGATATGGGCTTGTCCCCAATTCCATAGCTTTTGAGGGTGCAGAGATTATATATCAAAGGCAAATGCAAAAAGTAGCAGCATTAAAAATCGCTAAAAAGTTCTCTTCGTCCTTTATCAAAACATACTAGTTTTGCGGATATGCCCGGACAAATTGTCAATGGAAAAGCGATTTAAGGCACATTTACCTATTTATGTTTACATCTAGAGATTTTATCTGTATACGAATCCTTGTTAAACATGTATTGACTTCTACTTTTACTGGCGTGTAACAATTAGTTTTTTCTTTAACATTTTTGAGGTAGAAAGGAAGTCCGCATCTGCAGTAAGGCAACTTTAACTGACCTGCTTCAACAAAAATTGATACAAATGTGAGTGAAAATGCCGAAATGCACCGGTTTGCGGTTACTCAAAAGGATTATACCGAAATATGCTTTGTTTGCAAAGTCTTAACAGCCACTCGACATTTTGAATTTCAAGGTTAAAACACGCTAAATAGATCCCAAAGTATTTGCAAGTTCTGAGCTTTAGCTGCTGTGTTATTATGAATGTGGTTTGCTTAGTTTCATTAATATTTCAGGCATTGTGGGTTTCTTTCCCCATTGTGTTTTAGCTTGAACTCTAAATTGACTGCAATTTTTAGGGCACTTCTAGGAAAATAGCAGTACCACGTTTTTCTAGAGGCAACAGGTTTCAACCCTAAACTACAGTGCTACAGTATTTAATTATTTTGTGTAATGTTGTTTTATAGTTTGTTTGTTTATTTTGTTTTGCTGTTTAGGCATTGGTGTATGCCCAAAATTGCTTTTATTGATTTATGAGATTATATTTATGATAAATAAGAGCCTTGGTAGCCTAGGTGTTTATCTGAAAGGCCAAAAAATTTGAAAAATGGTCACAGCTCACAATAATTGCAAGGTTTCGATTCTGTTGTTATTTGTAAAATGAATTCCTTCTCAGCCTTTGTTGCCATGGTGCCCACTAACATCTGGATCAATCATATTCCTGTAAATTTACATTGCAAAATTCAATGTTTTTTAGGAAATGCAAAAGTGAGGGTAGTAAAAGTGACATCAAAATCAAAAAAGATGAAGCATCAGTTGTTAAACATCCTCAGGCCTCTTCAAAATAGAAAATGTCTTTTAGGAGTAGTGACAATTCAAGCTGTATCAATTTGTGTATTGCTTCTTCTACTAACCATTTCTGAATGGAGAAAGCCACCTCTTCCATACAGAAAAGATGTAGATTTTGTTGAACCCAATTACACCAAGCAGGCCTTGGAGTGGATGAGACTGCCTGAGAGGGTGAAGCATCTAAATGAAAATCCAATCTATGCTAATTTCAATATTTCACGTAACAAGAATCCACCTCATGTTACTTTGCTGATAATTGTGTCATCTGCCCCCAAAAGAATTGAACGACGAATGGCCATAAGAGAAACATGGTGGCAGCAATGCAAAAGCAGTGAAAAGGTGAGGTACTTATTATGCTTTTTTAATATTGTTTGCATTCCATGAAACTAAATTTTATGACTTGTTTTTAATGAAGAATGCAACTGCATGTAAGCTTTAGCAGGGTTCTTGTGTATTCTTGAGTATGAATCAATGTACTTTTGCCTTTTCTCACAACATAATTGTCTAAAGCAAATGTTTTTTTTTCTAAATTATACTGGTATCTACGGTAGGATCTGAATGATGACATGCACTATAATGAATAGATTTGAGATGTAAGGCTCTGGGGGTTGTTTGCCGTAGCAGTTTCAATCATTTAAAGAATCAAATTTGAGTCACAGCAGGCATTCATTGCCCCTGTTACTTGCTTATTTGACTTAAGAGTTATCTGCTTGGCATGGCTGTATTCATGGAAATGTACTTTGACTTGCCAGCTTTTGTGCCTCTTAAATTAGCTTAAGCTTTTATGGTTGAGATCAAATTTTATTGTAGACTATCATACCCTGTGTAAGGGCTGTTCTGTGAAGGGAAATCAAATATAATCACTAATCCTCATTACCATCAACTAAAATGCTATTGGTGCAATCTGTTTCGATGCAGTCTGTATTAATTCCCAGTGTTCCAACCTAAAACATAATGGGTAGATTGGGTTTAACATGTTTGGTACTGCCAGGGAACTGGATTTGCCTTCTTGAGTTACTATAACATGAAACGAGTAGAAACGGGCAGGAAACCTGTAGAAACGAGTAGAAACGACTAGGAAACGAGCACAGAGCTTCAGTGCTATTTAATATTCTTTTGGTATACCTTTATCTTCTATAAAAATATGCTCAAAAGAGTGTGTTGCTAAGCTGGTCAAAAGGATTAAGAAAAATCTTGAAATCTGGCAGATTTGCAGATAAATGTTAAAACTGACAGACAAAAGCGCTTAAAACTTGTGTGTCTTATGTTATGATATGAGTTATGATTTATTTGATTTTAAGGAATCAATTTAAGGTTTTACCAGTTTTTTTCATACTTTATTTAAAATTAGATAACAATTTTAGCTTAATCATAAATAATTACAATAAGTTTATAAATTCCAACTAACATAACAAATACCAAATAAGATAACAGAACAACGTGAAGAAATATATATCTATATAAGGTCGTAGGTTAAGAAGAGTTATATGATCTATATGTCTATCATAAATTGTCTATGATAATTAAAGGTGAATCATAATTTGTTTTATTTGAAAATTTCTAGACTGTTTAAATTTCTAGTTTTAGTCAGTATACAGTTCCTATTTTGTCTAATTTTGTAAGAGACTGCTTCAGTTCAGTATACAATTGTTTTTGGTTTTTTTAGTGAAAATGAATCAACTCATTTCTGATAAGATACTCTTAGGTTCCTAATAAACCGGGGAACGGAAATATTTCTAAAACATGATATACGGGGGTCTTTATAGATGAGGGGCTGGAATTATTTCTAAAATCTAATGGATGGTAGGTGAATACTACTTAGGGAGGTGAGCCAGGCACTTGTCTCTACGGACTATTATAAAGCTGTCTTCTTTCAATGAGCTTTGTAGTTTCCAGGCAGTGGACTACTGCCCAATCGACTGAGCTAAGAAATTGAAATGGGGCATCCTTGAGACAATCAAATTTTGAAGCCAATTTAATCACTGATTTTGGTTTGTCACTTAAGGTCAGCTACAGGTTTAGTGAGGTACAATGTAATTAAAACAAAGTTAAACTTAAATCTTATAAAGATGCCAATTCTGTACCCAGCATTTACATATTCCTTTCCTTTGTTAGACAGTAGTGCTCCCTCAATGCTTTTGCTTAACATAAATTTCAACTCAATCCACAACAAAACTCCAAAAAAAAACAAAAACTGTCTTATAATGTTTACAAATCCTGGAAATGACAACTAGTACTGAGCAACTTTGCTACTTGAGCATCTGTTAAAAGCTTCTTTGCTTGATTCAGCACCATTATTGCACTGAACTCAAAGTTCTGATTGTGCCCTTTCAAACAGTCTTTTAAATAATGCAGGTAGATGTCTCCTGATTGCCTCTGCTTCTTTCCATTGTTGGTGAATTCACGAACAGAAGTTGTCTTAACAGCAATAGCATCAACCATTTTAAAAGCAACTTTACACGCCTCACAGCTTTTTACACTCAGAGGAAACATAGCTTTATCGTTTCTGTGCCCCAATAAATATAAGTTGTTGTTCACCCGAAGAGGGTCAAATACATCTACTGCTTGATGCTGTGTCTTGGCTGAAACTTTCCATTTAAAAGATTGGGAATCAGTTCTCCTTAGTTTTAATGGTGTAACAGTGTTCTTGACTGGCTCGTCTGCAAGCAGCTCTTGAAACATGGCAGGTTCGGGAAGATCAGCTCTTCTTTTTTGGCAAGGCTTTTTCTTAAGCCCTGCATTTGAAGGCTTCTGATACTTTTCATGGCTTGATGGGATAAAGTCAAGAAATGCCTCAAAATGTTGCAGTCTTCTTTTAGGACCCGAATGCAGCCAAACAGTAGGTTTGACATAGAAGCGCTGGTATCCCATTGCCAACCAATACTTTTGCTGCCCAGAGAGAGCTTTCTGAGCTTCTTCCATGAAATTTTCTTGAACCCACTTAGTAAGGGTTTCACTCACAGATTTGATATCTTTCCCTGATACTCTTTCACTGATCTTCTTTTTAAGGAGCCTGTTGATATGGATTTGAAATTAGAATTAGAATTAAAAATGCTTCAAAACGAAGATCATAAATAGTCAACATTCAAAAACAGTACAGAACTTTTGTTACTTTTGCGGTAAAATGCCCAATGTATAGTCTTAAAAATTTTAATGTGACACAATTTGTGCATGCAACACTGACATATTAAGACAAACTCTCAAACTTCAAATCCAAATTTGTAGCTTGTTCTTAATTTCTAACAATTTGACAAACAAGAAACAAAACAAAATATTACAGTAGGTTCTTTTTCTTTAAAATTTAACATTTCTTTCAATTGACAAACCAAAATAAGTCAAAATTGATAATAAACAATCAAATGATTGTAATTAACTGCATTATCGTGAGTGCATCAAGAAGAAGTAGACAGGTTTATAAATCCACCACAGTCCATGTAGTGTGCCAACTGTCTTTTTTAAAATTATTGCAAAGTTTTTAAATTTCAAGCCAAGATGGTTTACATTAATTGGGAAAACTTTTCATACATATTTTGCTTATTTCAGAATGTTAACCCCTCACAGGTGAAAATTTAACATGTGATTTAGATTTTATCACCTGTGTTTCAGTTCTAAGCTATTGCTGTAGAATCTGCCACTGATATTTAGCTCAGCTCTTGCAGACATAATGAGACATGTTACAGAGATATCCCTTCTGTCCCTTCAAACCAGCCATTGAAACCTAGCAGAAGGGCATCGCAAATTTCTTTCAGGCTATTCAGTTTTGTTTGGAAATCTTCCAGGTCAACAGCATCTGCAAACCCTTTACATACCAATGTATTTATTTGACTACCATGAATATCACCCATGATGTGCTCAATAGTCTTCTTATTGGCACCCATTTTGGCTAGCTTTGTTGCATCAGCATTTTGTAAATGTTGGGTGCACCACAAATGACTGGCTTAAGGTAAAAGGTTGTTTATGACCATTTATGATTGGTAGGATGTTTAAGATAATTGAATATGTCCTGACAGTCTGGGGAGTCCCTAATTCAAGAACCAAGAACAAATAACCATACCCACCTAATTTCAGAACCAGAACTCAAGAACCTAATTTAGAACTGGAAATTCAAGAACCAACACGTAGACACCCTAATTCAAGGACAGGAATTGAAGAACAGTTTCTAATTTCAAAAATCCCTTAAAAACTCTTTGTAAATGGAGGATCATTTTGAAAAAGGGAAAATATTTGTCGTATGAAATAGAATTCTGAATTTAAGATTCTTTTCAAGGGCCCGATCTGAAGTAAAAAAAAGCTGCAATATTTTCAAAATCTAACTCATGTTCTATATAAATATTACTTTCATAACACTTTTCATGACTATTGCTCCACTTAGTGATTGTCGAGATTGTTTTGATTTACCAGAACGCAGTGCCCCACCATGAACTTCCTTCTCTAGGGCTTGTACTGACAAAAACTCACTTGGTGTGAATCTACAAATGAGGTTGCTGAATGTTGGGGGGTTGAAACGTCTCCTACACCCCCAGCAAGCAACGCCCCTGCCAGATTGTTTTAATAAATCACATATGAAAGTCAGCCAAAGTTAATAACTTTTAAAGGAAAGGGCGTACATCCTGGGCTACTCCAAAAAGATTGGGTGGGGTGTGCTGCTGGATCTTTCTTATTCCTACCCTTCACTTGAGCAAATTTTGCAATTTTTGTGATCCAATACAAGAGTACCCATTTGAAGGTTTCTGGAACTATCGCAAACTACTTTCATTTTTATTAAAAGAATAACAAACCAAACAGATATACTATCAATATTTATGTAGCTTGATGTGGTTTTTTACAAGAAGTACTACAATTGTAGTTGCAATTTTAGTCCAAGTGAACTTGGTTTCAATTCAGCTTGTAACTATGGCAACACGAATTTGTTCTTGAATGCCGGTTCTTAAGTTAGGGTGTCTAAAGGTTGGTCCTTTAATTCCCGTTTAAAGATTAGGGTGTCTAAATTAGGTTCTTGAATTCTGGTTCATAAATTAGGGTGGTATGGGTTCTTGAATCTTTAATTAGGGACTCCCGACAGTCTGCACGATAGATTTGCTATAAGATCCCCCATAAGCAAGTATGATACAGGGAGCAAGACCGTTCTCCAAATCCCAAATCCCATTTCTAATTAACAATTTTCTAGTGGCTTCTTTTTGAATAATTTTTCATGAATGACTATCGTGATCAAATAAATCATAAGAAAATTCCATCCTTTCATTTCTTCTGATCGCTTTAAATAAAGTTGCTACTGGTTTTCTGTTTAATCTGTAAGGCCCTCTCGCGGTATTTGACCCAAAACCAGGGGTGGCACCAGAGGGGGGGGATGGGGCTATAGCCCCCTCATCGGGGAATGTTAGTCCCCCCTTCTGGGAAAAATTTCGTGTCTGTCGGGGAATTTTTCGACGGAAAATTGTGTTATATTGCTTAGAAAGATACCCTCTATTCTGTAATTTAGCCCCCCTGTCGGGGAACCAAGCCCCCTCGTTGGGCAAATCCTGGCACCACCCCTGCCCAAAACCAAGGCTATGTGCACATTTGTCTTTGCCATAGCTATTTAATTATTGTTTGATCTGTTTGTACATACTAGACAGATAGGACAAATTCTAGAAAAGTAATGATGATCGTATTTTGAGCCAAAAAATAAGGAAATCTCTTTTAAAAATTCTACTAAATGTGCCATGGAATGTTGTTCAACCCATGTTTCTGAGCACCCCTTGTATCTATTAATCCTGTTTTGATGGTTCCCTGAGTATCAGGAATTGCATTTGTTGTCTGAAAATAAAGGTTAGTGTAAAAGGGCGTGTTTAAAGATGGCCTATAGATGCATCAAAGCATACTAGTGTTTGGCACGCTTCAGATTTCATACACTCTCGCAATGTCTTCCAGCGACTTGTGAAGTTAACGACGTCGGGCTTAAGATTGCATCAGAAATAATATTGGAGATAATTTCGTTTAAAATTAGAATGATGCCATACAAGACCCCTACTATCACTCAACTCACAAAAACATTTTTTTAGCAAATCAATAACTTTTTTTGAGCAAATCAATTAATTACAAGTTACTACATTTATGTTAGTTGTTCAAAGTTCGGTTATCAAATCTAACAACATAGCAATATAGAAACAACAACATTAAATACAGTTAATCAGCTGATGGACACATGAAAAAACTCAAGATAGAGCTATCAAAGCCATGTGCCCTTATCACCTTCAAGCCTTCTTTCAAAAGGGCAACACACTGAGCAAATCTCATTCATTGTATTGGGAATGTTTTTTTGTCATGAGAAGGCCTGCCCACGAAGAAGAAAAGACAGTTTTATCTATTCCAAAAAATGGTCTTGTGAAACATTCTCAAAGCCAATGAAATCGTTACCAAGTTCCGCACAATAGAAGTCGGAATTTCGCTCTTTATTTGTCTATACGCTGCTTTGTTTGCCCAGACGATGACTTTTTTTCAGATAATTATAATTTGTTCGCACAATGTATATTTGTGCAGTATTCAAGCGAAATTCAAGACGATGGCTATTTACGTATCAAGGCAAGGCAAGAAAGCACATTGAAACAAAAGACCACGGTAGGTGGACATTCTTTTAAGGGGGCTACAAACTCCGGGGCAACAATTCATGGAAAATAGAGCTTGCTGGTAAAACCTTTCCATAGAAAAGAACAAAATGGTTCAATACAGAGGGGGGAAAGCGGGGGAACCGTCGCGCCACGAAGGGCATCCCGTAAAAGTCAATCCATCAGCAAGAACCACCCAATTATGTCGCTCCTGTACGGGAAAAAGGATGCGGCCTGACATTTTCGAATATTGTAAA
The DNA here is from genome assembly GCA_964019065.1 of Catostylus mosaicus. NCBI lineage: Eukaryota > Metazoa > Cnidaria > Scyphozoa > Rhizostomeae > Catostylidae > Catostylus > Catostylus mosaicus. Next base: position 4,053,240 of record OZ025187.1, read on the forward strand.
TGCGGGTTGACTTGCTTTTACTTTGCATCGAAAACACCTTGCGTGTGCTGCTTTTTTCGTCGGACACGTCTGCATCATGAGTGGTGAATGTATGTATGAAAACAATGTCGTGTGCAACTTGCCGTCTTACCTGTTCTAGCAAATGCCACAACTAGTTGTCTGATTGGTCAGTTTGACGGTTACCATAGAGACAGCGTTGTCTTGTTTGATCGATGGCTTTTTATATGAAAACAGCGAATGTTAAAGGGGAAGGACCTTTTAACTCAAGCAATCGAAAGCCTAGATCTCTATTTTGTCCATTACTTTGTTGTCGTTCTCGTGCAGTGTTTAGGTGTAGGCCTAACGATCTAAACATTTCCATTTATAAGAATAGCACCCTTAAACAAGATTCTAATACCAAATTGTGCCTCTCTCGTGTCAGGAGCAAAAGAGGTACCAAGTCTGTAGTTATTAGCGCCGTCTAAGGCTTCACCCTGATATATGTGACAATGCATAGCGACCGGCGGAAGGTGTACAGTCGATAAAGTAGCTTTTGGTTTACAACAGAGTATAAGCCACAACAGTTTTTATCATCGTTACCAACTGGAAAATTATCAAAAGACAAATTAATTTTTGGTTTACGGAGACGGTGCTTTGATACTTTCATTTTATGTTGCACCGGCAACCTAGACATGATTTTATTTGCATTGGTTGATATCTTCGGTTTAATTTTTAGGTAACAGTGAAGTGTATCTTCATGACTGACAATCCAGATACATCTACGGAAGCTGGGCAAAATGTTTTAAAAGAGAAAATGAAATATCAAGACATAGAATTCCAGTATCTTCAGGGTGGTGTAGAGTTTGGGACGCGGTATTTGTATCATCTCATCTGGGCAGTACAACAGTATGATTTTGATTACTTCATGCGTATGGATGATGACTATTTTCTATGCCTAGATAGACTTATCAAAGAATTACCAATGCCTGTTCAGACATTGTATCACTGGGGATATGTACATTGTATACAAGATATTGTGCGACCAGAGGAGAGTATAATTTTGTTCTCTCGGGATCTTGTCGAGATGTTTCTCCTGCAAGATCCACAGGTTATAAAAGGCCATCCTTGGGCAGACCAGATGGTTGCTACTTGGGTCACTGAGCTAGAGCTGCCGAAAATCTATAATCACGACCCAAGGCTGCATCATGAACCTACCTTGCTCTACATTAAAAACATAACGACGGTGTTTAAGAATGTATGTAGTAACTTTATCGGTGTGCATGGAAGCTATCCAAAATATATGAAGTTGTTGTGGGAACTACGAGGAGGTCAAGAATATCGCGGTGTCAGTTTAAACGAATACACAAAAGTATGTCCCTACAAGCAGTCTTTCTTTTGGCAGTTGTTTTTGGATGTTTGGAAGTACATGCCAAAAAGACTTATCACACGTCCTGTTTGGGACACAAGTAAACAGGATCGTGGCGGTAAGTTCTATGGTGGGAGAGAAGAGAATAAAGAGAAAGTAAACACTTAGCATATGAGTTTATTTACAGAGATATTCTAGCATAAGATACTTTTAAACTAATGGGCTGGCTGTATTAGTTATTCATAGGAAATTTTGCGGAATGACCCAGTCTCTAGGTGACATGAGAGCAAGGACCAATTCAAATGAGTGCATTTTAAGATTCCAATACATGTGCATGCCATTTAAATGATAACAGCATACTGCACCAATGACAGGAGAAAATGCAAAGTAGCAGAATAACATATTCATGTGGGAGTTTCTATGTTGGCGATTTCTTAAAATTCTCTATTTCTGTTAACAGGAAATACTTTAGGAAGGGTAAAAAATTGATATTTTTGCCAATAGTAGGTCGTGGCTATAGGCCATGGTCGACAGAAAGGCGTGGCATATGTGTATCTTCCGTTTTAAAAAGGTAGTTTTATTGGCATTACAATGTTTATTTCCTTCATAATAAGTTCAATGCTGTAATCTTTTTTCGCGACTTATGAAAACGCGCCGAAAGTAACACAAAATAAGAAAGTTCCAAAATTTCAGTAGTTGCCGACGAAACCTTCGTGCCAACTGAAGCAAGATTGGAGGAGGGTAAAGCGCCCCCGTAGCCCCCTTTAGCAACGCCCTGTCGGTAAACAAATCGATTGGGGATCACCCCCGTAACAGTTATGGAGATTTGAAATAATTTGATAAAATCTGTTTCCAAAGACGTCCATTTAATTCACATATAAATGCATATCATCTATAGGTCAGAGCATTTGATTTCGATATTTTCTCCTCACACACAAGAAACTTTGTTTCAAGATGTTGCAACGGTCTCGGCGAATCCATAACTGGAACACTATACATGTTGTTTGTCAAATTGACCTTAAACCCTTCCCTCGTTGGAGGAACTGCATGGCCCTTTGATATACAGCGAGAATTTGTTGCTTCTTGGGAGGAGGGGCTGATCCTTCTGTAAATGGATTCATTTTTAGTCAAACATTTGCAAGGTTTTTCCTAGCTAAAATCTGAACAGACGTATTCGTCGCTAATGTACAACTGTATTATCACCGGGAAGAGAATGAGGGAAATGAAACTTCGCTAAGACTTCTTTTGACTATCTTTAGACTGTTAGTATGTGTGCATTATTTAGATTGAAGTATATGGTCAGTAGGAGTCAATAGTATTGAAAAGCGTTGAAATTTTCCATTTTCCGTTAATTGCTGGTTTTTTTGAGTAAAGTAAAGCTTGATAACGAATGATGGCGCATGTAATATACTTGAGGGTCTAAGCTAAATAATAACTGAGAAGAGTCCAAGAGAGAAACATGCATGGCCATTTTAGAACAGAACGTACACACTTTTTTTTGCTATCCCACAATCCTCTAAATCACTAACAACAACAACAACAATTACTGTCCTCCGCAGCGTCCATACATAACTATAACAGAATGAATATAAATTCTTCTTTATTACAGCGCAGTTTAGTTGTAGGACTACAGAGGAATCCCGTCAACCCAGATCCATAAGAGGGGCCGGGAATTCTTACGACTTAGCGAATGTCCAAAATATCCGAAGTCTTGATAAGGGTCGTCAAACCCAAGGCGAATTTCTGAGGTACCCAGGGTCCGAGTTAAGGGGATTTTGCTGTAATTGCGCTAATTTTGGTGCGTTGAGTTTGACAATGAAAAGAACCTGGGAAAAGTGCAGGAATTTCAAATTTGTTAGCCGAACCTGCTGAAGTTCAGAGAACTTTTAGAGTGCCTGTTAGCTGATCTATTATAAACAATTTATAATGAGGTTTTTACGTAATTTGTAATTAATTAAATTTCGTCCGCTTTTATTTTTTGGTTGTCTTTGATCTTTGGTATAATTGATAAGCTGATTTAAGGAAACAGAAAATGATTTTCATCTTTTGCCATATCATGCCATATCTTTTTTTTTCGAGACAGAGTTTTCGAAAATCTGTTTTATAGAAAGACGGAGAAAGTCCCCACGAGGAACGATAAATAAATGCATAAGATAAATTTATAACTCAGAATAGCAGCATCAATATCAACAATTTGTAACGAAGAAACATCAACATTTCTAATGAACAATAATTAAATTACGTATAAAAATTTTGAATAATATTTTCATTTCGATCTATTGTACTATACTCTTTAAATTACTGTACAAAATTACTCAAAATTTCTCTGATATGGGGTTTTAAACGAAACGGTCTGTAACATTTAATGCTAATAAATATAGTGAGTATTAGCATAAAATTTCTTTTTTCATATACGCACTTGGTCTATGAATAATAAAGGTAGAGACACGCCACAGATATGAGAATTCAGTGGACTTTGAAGTGGCTATCGTGTATGGATAGAATAAAATTGGAGGTAGCTACCAAAAGCTCCATTTCTGAAGCCTTTTTTTGAGGAGAGCCTCTTTTTGCCAATATTATCCATAAGTTGTGATAAATTACTGAAGGCCATTGCGAAAAAATCTGATACCATTGGCAAGCACTTTAATGTATTCAAAACCTACTTCTCAGCTTTCAAGTTAGCAACAATACACCTTTAGAGATGCGGCTGAGCTAAAGAAAATTGAGAAAAATTCAAACTCGCCGATGCTAGGAGTTACAACAACGCTATGGAGGGTAAGGTCCAAAACAAATTTCTGTCCGTTGTCTGTAACAGTTTCTTGGCTATGATTAATTGTGCGAGGCTAAACAGTAAAGACGGCTGTTACCAGAAACTCTAAAGGATTATAAAGATGGCTTGCATAAGTTACCGAAATGAGTGGCTGGCGAATTCATTCTGTAGACATTATTTCAAGCATGTACAAAGTGTAAATAATCTGAATGTACAACTCATTATAACGTTAAATTTGATTCGGCTCTCTAAAAATCTACAGTCTATCATTCAATTCTTTCCCTTTCCGATAATATTTCTTAGCGTTTTCATAATTTTACCCTTTTTGTGTTTTTTCTCCGTTGTAGTTGTTTCAACGTCTTCTTGTAGCATAGATGAGCCATTAACTACAAGTTCGTCTGCACAAGATGATTTTCCATTTTTAACATCAATTTCCGTTGTGGATACTTCATTTACTTCGTTCACATTTTCCAAAGGTTCCTCAGAAATCACCTCAGCTACTGTTGATTCTTTAGATTCTTTGCCAGGATACGTAATTATCGGTGCGCTTATTGATGTTGATAACTGCTTATCTAGCAGTTCATCTGGATCAATTTTTCGATTGCACTCCGACCGTCTCCTGGTTACTGGTTCTGAACTGTCATCACTATAGTGCTTTGATTTCCTTTTGCCAAAAATTGAAACAAACGATGATCTACTCTTACTATTTCGGTTAGGTGTACTCAATGAAGAATCGTCCTGTGATGTTTCTTCGCTTACAGAAATCGAAGGAATGTTCGTTGCTGAACTCGAGTTCGAAGTAAGATCCAAGTCCGAACTTTTTTCAGCTGCAGCTGTAAACCATGTTCCCGAACGCCGTCGCATTTGGATACGAAAATTTCGAGTTCGCTCTCGAAAGGACCCCGAGAACCGTCGTCTTTTAACGACATCGCCATCGCTTTTTGGCGTATCAGAAACAATTGAGTCAGAGTCTAAAATGCGTCCCGGCGACGTATAGGATACGCCGATCTTTCGTCTAAGTGGCATATTCCCTTTAGGCCTTGTGTCGTCTTGGGATGTGTTATCAAACTTGATTGGTTCTTCGTTGGTGTTTTCGTTTGCTGAACTCCCATGAGGTTTCGAGTCTTTGTCTTCCCTTGGTGACCATAATGATGAAAGTGCTGCTCCAAGAGACCGTCGAAAGCTAAAATAATGTAAAGTGTTACACAAGTACCATAGAAGATTATGCTCAGGGACGCCTGAATCAAAGGGCAGCGAAAGTAATGCCCCTATTACTCAAGAATAACATTTGATTCCTTAATTTCAGCAGCGTTCTGTTTTGTTCAAGTGCAACAGGTCACGTTATTAACTGAAATATTCGGTCAATAACAATGCATGATAACTGGTTGTATATCCCAAAGCATCACGCAATTTTAGCGCCGTAATGCCGATACAGTGTTATAATTAGAAGGCAATGACATGCTCACATGTAAGGTATTTTGCCAAAAGAATTTTACGTTAACAGTTTGGCTCCTGGGGTATAAGTGACAGATGTGACACATAAATTGGACATTTTGGACAATGTGCCTTGCATTTTATGAGGGTTTTACAGTGCATGTTTTACAGAATATAAGTTTACATAATAAATAGAGGGAATGCTGATATAATATTATTTTGTAATCAGGTCATTAAATAAAGTATAGTGAAACTTACGATTTCCTGCCATCGGTCTTATTTTTTCGTAGCGTTACGGAAGGTATCGACTGATCGGTTGACAATGTTCCAAGTTTTAGGTAACTGGTCTCCATGCCTCTGAAGGATAAAAAATATAAAATAGCTGAAAAAATGTTAACTCATAAATTAATACTTATATTGATTATAGATGATTGATTATAGAATTATATTTTTCCAGGCAATCTAGAGTTTTATAACCAGTCAAATCTTTTATTCTAAAATGTAATGAGACTTGGTGGAAAGATCAAGAAAAAAGTAGGTTTTGTGGAGAAACCTGTTATAGATAGAAAAAAGATTAATTTTTTTCTAAGGTCAAGAAGTAACATCTAACTCTTTCATTTTTGATGTAAGGACGACCAAAACGTTCCAAAAAAAAGAATTCAATTGTTTGAGAATTAAAGGTGCAATAGATAGTTCGCGATAAGATTTAGAGTAACCACTAGCGGCTGCATGCTATTGCACGGGGCCCTGTAACTTTTTGAACTTAAGAATCATATCAAAAAACTTACACTCTCGCATCCCTCTCATCGCTTGGTGTTTGTTCATTAACATCCCTTTGAGGTAATCTGTTGTCATTCTGATCGGGTGATGATGCTTTGTCCAATTTCTCATCGGCTGCCTTCAGCTCCCTGGAACAAAAATAAAACATCTTTGGTACAAAAATGAGTTAATTAATTGTCACGCAGCAGTAGTGTAGCAGTAATTCTCAGGCATGTTTTTTCAATAATTGGTCATTGACATGCCCACCAAGTTTGAAAATAATGGGTTTTATGCACTTACCCTAACCCTAACCCTATTAAACCGATGCTTATCCTAGCCCTGACCTTAACCCTTCCCCAAGCCTTTTGGGCAACCCATTAATATGTAGTATCTTATATCGTTTAATATATTGTTGCTGTTGAAAGGTACGTTAGTGCATTAGCGCCTTTTTAATCGGCAGTTGAAAAAGAATGATTTGAGAACCGATAATAAGATTAGTAACGATAATAAAATTCATTCTAGTTTATTTGGGATTTGCACCTCCAGTAAAACGAGTGGTACGATAGTTTGTAGAAGGAAGAGAGAGATTGAGCAGTTGATGCGAGCAGGTCAGAGCTGGAAGCCATTTCGCTTGACTTTGTATGTCTAGTCTTTGCCATTGAACTACTTGGCCACAGGCTCTCCGCTAACACAGAAGAGTGGCAAATGCTTTCAATACCCACCTCAAACCCCCTACAAAATGGGGCAATCGCAATTCAACGTCTCCGGACATGAAGCCCACAAGATAGCCGAGATTTTTATCATTATTATTATTATTATTATCATCATTATTATTATCATTATTATTATTATTATTATTATTATTATTATTATTATTATTATTATTGATGATGAAAATATCCAATATCGCCATCCGATGTACCTATTATATATTTTGCAAGCGGAATAAAGAATGGACCAATCCAGATTTAATAGACTTTAAATTAGCCAATCTATGTAATAAACAGACATTCCAATTGTACACTGCCTTCTATTAGTGAGGTGTATGATTGTAGTATTAATTTGATATGAAATAACATGAGAGTTTAAAAAAAATTATTATTATTGTTATTCTCGAATATTTATACAGGATAATACTGCAGTAGTGATATGCATATATACATATTTACACTGTTCTCCAAGTAGATTTCCAGCTTACAACTGAAAACGAAAATACAAGTAACATAACAAACACAAACGTAGATAAAAACAACACAACCCAATTTGCACGGCAAATTCCAAAGCTTAATTTCATTTTAAAACGAATGGGAATCCCGAGACCCCCCCCCCCCCGGGTTGCATGAATAGAAGTTGGAAGGTAAGAAATTATCTTGCCAATCCGTAAATCAGCCAGTGACGAAGTATATGGATGTTACAGAGTTACCTTATTAACACTAATACTTACTTGATATTCAAAGACATTGGTCGCGGCTTCTTTCTCCTTCTTGACAACTGTCTGTAAACAAGAAGAATAATGCATTTCATCACTCATTTAACATTCCGCTTATAGATGTTCCACGGTAAGATCTAGCACCAGCTTTTGATTAAATTCATGTTTCTTAAAATTTATCGTTCAAAATTTAGCTTTTGCCTCTTTTCCTGCCAGCCCCCTTTAGATACGAACTGCCAAACCGCTAATTCCGAGATCAAAGTTCTTCGTCTAGACTTCAAGGTAATTAATACTACAGTAGACTCGACCGTAAAAGTAAACTAGACTGTAAAATAAGTGTATGCAAATACCTCCTTATCGTTTTCCTGGTCTCTGATTCCCTAGCTGTGTAAGCCTGCATTGAATTATGAATTGAGCTATTTAAAGATGAAATAAGCTCTTCCATTTGGTTCAAAGCTCTCTTGATTGACTCACTGTCTGGGTGATCTTCGCGTGTGTACTTTGCTAGTTGCTGCAAAGTTATAAAAAAAGTATAAGCAATTTTTAAATAAGAGCCAGGGATTTTCAAACACGTGGCAGGGATAAAAATATATATATGTAATATATAACGGATTAACAGTTTCTTTATGCGTAAACTGTAACCGCTTCTTACTATTTGTGAAGATCTGGTAAATGAATGAGACTAGGTCAACTGTAGCTTGAGGTTAGCTTAAAGATTTATCAGAGGTTCACGTAACGCCCGATTAGCAATTACAGTCTACCAACCTACCCCTAAAAAGCAGTTCACTAAGAAAATCAATACTTAAACCTAAAGCCAAGATAGATTTGGTATTTATAGCAACGGTCCAGCAATGCATTATATGTAACCCATGCTTGAATAATATTTCATTCCCACATCCGACTTTTGTAGGTCAAACGAGCACTATTTTTGTACGATTATTCCTGAGAAAAGCTCATTTTTTGCTAAGGACAGCTGAAAAATGCAATTATTTTCCCTGTAAAGGCTGCTAAAATCGAATCTTGGAAGAAAATAAGAACTTGTGCGAGTGGTCACATGGAATAATGCTTTAGATCCAAGTAATTACATCGGCAACGCATTAAATATTTAAGTTGATATTGGTTGCGACGATTTAGTACGTACCCGTAGAAGAAGAACGTATCTTGGGAGTCTCTGGACAGGAGTTATGAGATACGAAGGAAGATCTAGATTGTCACTTTTGCAGTAACAGTCCTAGAACAAAATGAAAGAACCGTTAAAATCCCTTATACATGACAATTGTTATCATTTTTAACAAAAAATCGTTTTAAAAAAAAATATTGTAACTCTTTTAACCGCTGGTAAAATCATGTTTCCAGACTGAGCAATTGTTTAGCGATGAATGAGGAGTATAGTCATTGAAGAACTGTTTTACTTGGTCACAACGAAACTGAACTTGTTTTATATTATAAATAAGTACATACCTCAATGAACTTTCTAAATTTGTGTGACCCTCTGGAACACTTGCTGAATGTGCTTATAGACTTGGGAAAGGAATTCACATAGTCTGTGTATACATTTAACAAGTTTTCCTGGAAGGTAAAAGACACCAATCAATTACAAATAAGAGACAATCAATTCATTCGTATTGGAATCAATAGCTGCTAACGATGCTTCAAAGGTCTCACGAACTTATAAACACATATCTTCAAACTTTCAAGTAAAAATAAGTCAAGTAAGTCAAGGGAATCCATTACAAAAAGGCTGTAAAGCAGAAGTGAAAAGGTTTGAGAACTAAAAGCTACCTACGTTACCAGACACTTATGGAACTGAGGGAAACTGTCAGTTAAATATATTGAAAAGAAATAAACGCATCCTTTGCACCACTTGTACAATATAAAAATTTGGATTGATTTTTAAAATATTAAAGGAAAAATCCCAGAAAAAAGCAAAGTTAGTGACTGAAATACATGCATGCGAGCGTTTTTATCATTGGCATAGAAATTAAGACAAGAGGATTTTCATTAAAGCTTTTCATGAACTGATAGCAGAAAAGTTTCGAACAATCAGTTTCCACAGAATTGATGAAACTTTTTCACCATTGCTGCAATATAAGGCAGTTTATTGACAACAAATATGACGAAATACTATCTGAAGCCAGAGTGTCAAGTTCACTTTTCTTTAGATCAGAGATGTATGGTCAAAACTTTCTTCATTTTAATATGATGTAAAATTATCTTTGTTTCAGCCCAAAAAATTCTTTCAAACTAGGTTTGTAGGTTTGTAGTTTATTGGGGAATTCGCACCTCGATTCGCAGGCAAATAGAACGCAACAACGACAGAAGCATGTAAGATATTATATCAGAACTGTGTCACAACAGCTATAAAGAAGAGCTATACGACAAGATTTGAATCGACCAAATGGATATTATGGAACTTACTTTCAAAGGCCCGGCCATTTTGCCGAGAATATCACCAATTCCTCCCGACCAGTCTTCACTTTTCATTCGGTTTTCAAGTTGTTCCATAAACCAAGAGTGACACTCTTTGATGGTGGAAAGACATGATGGAAATAATGCACTGAAATGAAAGTGAAGAATAAGATAATCAATTCAAAATGTAACGTTAGGTCAATGTATTACTCTGACTAGATACGATTAATTCTCCAAAAATAATGTGGTGTGGTATCTGATAGAAGAAGTAAAGGTATTTTGAGGTTAAGGAAAGTGCAGCTATGCTAGATTCGAAAAAGGTAAGATTTGATGAGATTTTGCAAAAGTAAGGTAGGGAAGGTAAGGTAAGATCAGATAAGGTAACTTAAGGTAAGGTAAGGTAAGGTAAGGTAAGGTAAGGTAAGGTAAGGTAAGGTAAGGTAAGGTAAGGTAAGTTAAATAAGGTAAGGTAAGATGAGGTAAAGCAAGGTAAGGTAAGATGAGGTAGAGCAAGGTAAGGTGAGTTAGGTAAGGTAAGGTAAGATGAGGTAAGGCAAGGTAAGGTAAGTTAGGTAAGGTAAGGTAAGATGAGGTAAAGCAAGGTAAGGTAAGTTAGGTAAGGTAAGGTAAGATGAGGTAAGGCAAAGCAAGGCAAGTTGACAGTAATGTTAAGGTAAGATGATAGTATGGTGAAAAAATTTTATAGTTGAAGTTAACCATACTGAAGCATACTGAAGGAAAGCAGTAGGTTAGTATTGTTGACAAGGTCTAACATGTTGAGACGGCTCAAAGTGTCTTGTTATATCAGATGTTCCCATAGAAGAGTGAAATGGAACAGTTGCGTTTAAAAACTGTATTTCATTATGGAAAGGATATACAGTTTATTTGCTTCTTTATGAGCAGGCTTATCAACAAGATCTGTAATTATCTTACAGAAATCACAAATATAAATGTATAGTGTAAAGTAGGCACAGTAATCGTGTTCAAAGAAAGCTGCTAAATCTTATCATCTAATTAAGGCCCTGCGTGTGGTGAAATATTTAGATCGAATTTGTTGAATGGTTGAAATAGGCTGTAATTTAAGCCTGTGGAACGCAGATATATTGTATTGCGGCTAGAAGCAGCGATCCCGCACATTAGAAAAGGAATTTTACAAACCAGGGAAGCCAATGAAAGCGTGAATTGCCTGAGTCAAAGGGTTCGAGAGTTAATTTTAAGATAAAAGAATAGACTACAATAATAGCCCAACGTTTCTGGGTATGCCCTCTTCTTCTTCGGCGATTCAAACAAGACAGGGTATTTCATGATAGGCTGGAAGAGGGGTCAATGAATGAATCCTTGGGCATTACGCACCACAGAAAAACTATTTGATCCCATTTGTCAATTTGTAGTGTTGTGGGCACGTAAAATCAATTGATTTCAAATCACGCTTCTTGTTCGGAGCATTCTTTTTTATAAAGTCGGACGAGAATGCCATACTTGTTCAAGTAACGTGACCCTAGATCGAGAAATTCAATGACCTGCGTGGGCTGGCGTTATCTAAAAAATTATCATTTTGTTAAATTGGCCTTTCGGTATGAAAAAGTAGCTAGTTTGTAGAGAAAGGCCTCCTATGTAAAGAATTGCAGTTTTGTAACAATAGGTTGTTCTTAGATGGGGCTGAAATGGGACAATAACAATTAAAACTTGAGAAAGCCTTGGTGAAATTCTCAGAGGATGCTCTATTGAATTTTGCGTTGGACTTCTCGTAAAAGTGAGATGTTTGTTTCTCTCGGTAAAAGGAGGGATCTCTAGACGATTGCCAACATCATCTAGCTCCAATTAGATGAATCATTGTCCAGAATGTAAATCAATTACAGAACTTACTTAACGTCTTTATCTTGGGCAAATCCACCATCTAGCATCGGAGTTTTGAAAACCTGGAAGGAAAAAACCAGTGAATTGTTTAGTTGGTAATTTAAATTCCTATATTTCTGTAAAAAATACCTTTAATCTGAATGTGAAGCATATATACATCTAAATGGAGTGAATCGTGATTATCATTAGTTAAAGGACTCCTGCTCATGAGAGCTGCAAACAAAATTGCCTCAAGATAATATTTATGTGAGGCGTCATGATCAGCATTTTTAAGTATGCTGGCTGTATAAAACTGATTTGTTTTAGTTTATTCGCAGGGTATTTGTGAAACGACAGACATAACAACTACCTTTGTGTAAGTAAACAAATGGTCAGTTTGAAAAGAAAGAACCAATAATAACAACAGTAATAACAAAAGGCCCAGTTAAACATTTGATATACTAGACATGAAGTTGATATAAAAGGTAAAAATAACGATCTGGGAGATTTGATTGTTCTGTAATATGTGCAACCCTTTAGAACACTTCTACCTCACTAGTACCACGTATATCAACACAACCTATATTAACATAACCTATATTAACATAACCTATATTAACATAATCTATTTTAACATAACCAATATTAAACCTATATCAACTCATACATCAACGCACCTTATCCACTGTATTCAAACAAGCGATGTATTTCTTTTCAGTTTCAAAGATCTCCTCTATCACTTTCACCCGTTTCACTTGAAAAGAAAAGCAAAGATTGAGCTAATTTGTATAAAAACACAATGTAATGTAATAAAAGTGTGAAAACACAATGTAATGTAATAGTATTATAAACGCAATGCACAATGCAATGTAATAAACGTGCATTTTTGAGGTTCTAAGGAAAGCCCTAAAAGTTGATTGATTGTAAAAGTTTTTCTGCATTAAACGGTCCTATTCTCGTAGCTGTGAAGGTGAACAATAAAAAATTCTTGTCCCAAGAACGGTAGGACGGTATGCAAAACTATCAACTTAACTTTAACATTAGCTGGGATCAGATGTCGATAGTTGGGTTTAAACGATAAACAGGCCGTTTTAACATTGTTTTTGCCAGTTTTGACTATACTAGCAAAACCTTTTGGCAGAAATAAATACTCGGTTCCTTATAAACCATTTTCTTCCGTGCAAAAGATATGCAGGGACACACCTTATCATGGTGATTCATTTTACACTATCAAACTACTAATAACAAAAGATCAATTCCAATTGAACTTTCAGAATATCATTTATTTTCTGTCTGCCGTGTTAAGTGTCTCCTGGGCTTATAACGGCTCAGCTGCAAGGGTTTAAGAAAGCCGTTCTGTCGGCGTTTAGAAAGCCCGCAGGGCAGGCGTAATGCATCAAAAAGGAGGCGGATAGGGCCAGGCCGCCATGCAAAGGCTTGGTAAAATCCCTATACTTAAAAAGAATATGGTCACAAAGACTGGCTACATAAAGCATGTTTCTGAAGACGGGTCAATTGGAAAATATTTTACACTCTGCGCACTCATTATACTGATAGGGGGTTAACGGTCAGGTGTAGATAGAAAACGTTGCTCAATTTTGTATGTAAGAAAAGAACCCTGAAAGTTTAAGACCGGTTAGTACTTTTTCCCCACGAATCCTGTGCCTGCAGGGCTGACAAGCTTGGATCCTCCATGCTCTAATTCTCATACATAATTATGTGTAAATCTGTCTACTTACATTCAGTTAGTTTCTGTTGCTCGTTCTCTTTTTCAGATACGATGTAATCTTCTTCGTCTTTTTCATCTTCGGACACATCTTGCTCTGATTCTGTCTTTCCAAACGGCTCATTCAAACTGACTAACAGCTCTGTGTTTGCAAGCTCTTGTAGGCGGATTTTGTTAGCAGAAGGAAGTAGAGCTGAAATTTGACATAACTTCGTTAAAAAGGCAAGGCAAAGTGGCAGGAAGATTAAAAACAAATAATCATCAAGGTATGTTTACCACCTCCTCCCCTCCGGGGCAAATGGAGGCTTTGAGCATTATCGATGCTGCTTTTTTCAATAATGAAACTTTGGTAAAATTTACACGACGTAACAACATACCAAGGGAGAAGGACATATGATCCTGCGTGGAAGGTAGCATTACTTAAATAAATGTTTTAATTTTGTCCTGCTCAATTCAATAATAGTATTTTTGCAAAAATGTATACAGTTTCGCAAAACTGCCAAGGCCAATTGGTGAAATGCAGCAAGATTGCCGCCTGTCTGTCGAAAACTAGATCGTGCAGCCAAGATTAATCACTGTCACATCCGCATAGCTCAAAACAATTTTCTCCCTCGAGAGTACACCTTTGACCCAAATCGTCTCTTTCGTATTCTCTTCGATTTTTCTTTACAGGCTGCCGGGGCTCTTCTTCAAATGGATGTACACGCGTTGATAACAACCCTTGTACTAATGTGAGCTGTTCATTATTGAACGTTTCGTTATTTCGCTTTCATTCCATTTGATTTAGTCTACTTTGACATCTAGGTGAACAAAGCGTAGCTACGAGAATGTGTTTCATTCCTTAAATGTTACTGTTTCTCTTTCTATAGCAATCAAGTTTCGATTCGAGGTCTTACTCGCTGACGACGACTGAATTCCTGACATTAAGCAACCAAAGGCTTTTCAAAGTCTAGATCAGACACGGTTGTCTGGCCCTAATTAACTGGTTTCGGCAAGCCAAAAGTCCATGGGAAGAATTTCAGAAGGCATTTTCGGTTAACCAAAGGCTATATAATGTTATTTCATTCTGTCAAATTATGTATTTCGCCACAGTTACTTGTTGTGGCCATCCCATGTCAAAAAGAGACGATTTTCTTTGAAAACTCTTATGAATTCTAGCACTGAGCAGTATAAGCCAAAAGTAGTTTTCAGTTGTTTCTGTTCAAAACCATGGTTAGCTTCTTTGAAGTTTTTAAATATTTCATTTCAATAAAACATTTGACATCGCTTTAGCCTCGTTAACGCTTATTTAGATAACGAGGCTAAAGGAGCGCTGAGAAAGTTCGAGAGCATAATTCTTATTAGAAAATCGTCTTTAAACAAGTATTTATGGCCTGTTTAGGCCGTTACAAAATCCAGTATGAAAAGTTGCAACTATGTACTGTTTAAGAAAATGAATTAAATAGTAATTAAAAAATACTGAAGCAGGAATGAAAAAAACCGGATTACTCAAAGTTAAAGTAGACTGGAAAAGTTTTCAAAAAGTTTCACGAATTTTGAGGGCTCGAATACTGCGATTGCTATGAAAGTTTGATTACTTGAATTATTTCTTGAATTGATTGTAAAAATATCACCAAAGTTTTTCATAAAAAAGTCGTCGTATTTCCTCTGCTTCTCAGAAAGAAAGAAAGAAAGAAAGAAAGAAAGAAAGAAAGAAAGAAAGAAAGAAAGAAAGAAAGAAAGAAAGAAAGAAAGAAAGAAAGAAAGAAAGAAAGAAAGAAAGAAAGAAAGAAAGAAAGAAAGAAATAAAGAAAGAAAGAACGAAAGAAAGAAAGAAAGAAAGAAAGAAAGAAAGAAAGAAAGAAAGAAAGAAAGAAAGAAAGAAAGAAAGAAAGAAAGAAAGAAAGAAAGAAAGAAAGAAAGAAAGAAAGAACGAAAGAAAGAAAGACAGACATAGACATTGATTTGATTTACAGAGCGCCCACCAAGTCATCTACCCGCCTCTCTCATCGGCAATCTTTTTAAAACCGTCATTTCGCATTCAAAAATCTTAACAAAAGGAAAACCATGCTTAAAATCTTCTAGAGTCGCATTGTAACTTTATCAATATGAGATACTTATCTGGAAGTAGGAGTAAACAATAGGGAATCCGGGTCAAGCGAAACGCAAGGAAACGACCTGAAATCACCGGCGGGCGAAATCATTATTCACAGACTCTCTAATTTTACTTGATTTCCTTCAAACCCGGTTGGTATATTACAGTGCCCGGTTTGTATATTACCGCGGATACAAAGCAAACTTCACATTTAGAACGGAGCTGACAACTTCCATGAAAATGCCAGGATTATCCCTACCATCAAGCAACACCCTCATACGTAGTTATTCTATTACGTCACGTCATTGGTTCTGGCAAATTAAGATTTTCAAGGAAACATTGAAAAGATCTAAGCCTCGTGCCGAAGACTGAAATTGAAAGATATCCCAAAAATCTCGATAAATACGAATAATATTTGTATTTTACATTTTTTATACTATTAATCTATGACTTAACCCTCGTAATATTCAATATAGGGCAAAAATCGAGTTGAAATCTTTAATCAAGCACCAGTCATCAACAATTTCAGTTACGAACCAAACAAGCTTTGGGAGAGAATGATGAATTCCAGCACAAAAACCAAGACACATTTAGTGTAACTGAGATTACCAGGGCACGTCAAAGCCTTAGCTTAGGACAGTTTAGGACTGACCAGCATTCAGGGCACGCCGAGGCATTCCTTTTCTTACCCTTGCGGCTTTCAGGTCGGAATACGTTCAAAGTTATTTGAATTTTTCAATTCTCGTTGCTCTTGAACATTTCATCGTATTGCGATATAGGAATCCGATTTGAACAAAAAGGCAGCATGCTCTGTGGTGACTAGGCGATTAAAAGAAATCAATTTCGCATACTTGTGGGCTGATCCCCTACAACCAGCCGATTAAGATGGTATGGTAATTAAGCCTACAAACACACCTACGTTGTCTCAGTGTACAAGCAGAATCTTCATTATACACTTTTTATAAGAAACTTTTCACTTGAGACAAGAGACGTTGTCCTTTACTTTGCTCGAGTATTTATTTAGCTCTAAAGTTGCTTAACTCGTTGCACGCAGAAAAGGTTCAACATATTTACTAAGAGTTGGATTATTCAATTTGCTTAACAACATGTTGCTAACATAAGGGCCTATGCCTAAGTTGCTTAATAACGTGGTGCTTAGTAGAAACTGTAGCTCAAATATGAAATTTCCTCAAGATATTTTAGAATTTTGGTCAGCTTTTTCATATTAAGTTACCGTCTAAAAGACATATCTTCAAATCCCGACTGAAATAGTAGAGTTTCTTTATATATATACTGAAAATTTGCTCTTTGACCTTCAGTAAAACTGGTTACTTGTTAGAAGGAGGGGCTAATGCTTAAATAGCTTAATTAATTCCTAGTTCGCCAACTGCTGAGTCCCTGTACTAGATTCCACGTGAAAATTTCTTTGAGACACTGACTATAGGCAAACATGCATTAATGTATATATGGGAATTAGAAGTGCTGATATTTTACACGTTTTTGTCAGATAAGGGCAACATTGTGCATACTGATCACATCAAGTACCCTACTTGAAAAAACAATTGCTTTTTTTCCGTCGTTGAAAGAGAGCATGATGAGGCACTTGGATATATTGTGTCTATCTAAAGAATTGTTGAAACGATGGCCTGTTGATATATACAAAAACGATGAATCAGAATTATCTCAATTAAACATGACAATTAAACCGTAATATCATCAAAGTTTAAGGACTGCGCAATATCAATGTAATTGATAATGACAATACCCAAAGGTAACTATCAAGGCACGTTTCTAAATGGCCACAGAATAAAAAGTGAAAACCAAAAACTGTTCTGAGGCGAGACTTCAATCTTGTTGATAATTCAGAAATGGGTAATTTGAACCCGATTATTCCATAAGTAGGCGTATATCCGAGGAAAGTGAATAATTGAGGCACCAAATACAACCCAAGTCGTAATAATTCGAAATTCAATGCTAACAATAAAATATCTTATTCTCTCTTGATAATCCTCTCAATGATGCGAACAAAGAAGATCACCTAATGCTTTTTGGGAAATCATTACCAAATACTGTCCATTATCATGATTCTCGTGGCACCGTAATCGTTATTATCATTATCACCACAATCATGCAGATCACCATAATCACCCTCCTCATCATAATCACCATTATCATCATAATCACAATAATCAACATTTTCATTAGTCATCGTGATCATCATTACCACCAAGATAGAATAATTATTTTAATCATCGAAATCATCAAATCAAATCATCGTGATCATCATGATCATCATGATACCATAACAATCATTATCATTATAACTACAACCATCCTGATCACCTCATCAACCTAATCATTGTAATCAACATAATAAACACAATTATCATCATTGTCAAATAATTGTGATCATCATGATCATCACCACTATATTAAGGCAATCCAAATAAGCCCGCCTCATAAAAAATCATTATTGCACATAAGCCCCCTCCATCGAATGATTCCCCTCCCAAAACTTCATTTTCAAAATAATCCGACGGGGGCTTATTCGAGGATTTGGGGAAACAACACCAAACACTGAAACCAACGATGATTGATCCACTACCTTCAAATAGCTAAGATTGGATCTGCGGTAACATTTCATAACCTTCTGACGTATGATGAACAGAAATACACAGATATCAGTTAACAGAAAGTGACCAATAAATGTCACTGTCTCAATTCTTGGGCAAACCAGGGTAAACCGACTAACTGATATGCATAATCTAAGTTAAATTATATAACATAAAAGTCGTGACTTCTTTAAAGACGTTGGATATAAAAGAGCAGTCTTTCACAAAAAACATGTGACATCAGAAAAATGAGTTGCGGGGCGTTTTATTCAGTGCATAATGCTATCAGTAAAAACCAGATTCTGTATACCTCTCATATCTCAAAAAGAAACCCTATAAAAAACTAACCACCCTGTTTCCATGTCTCCCCTCCAAAATATTATTCCTGGCTGACCTATCCTTTCACTTTAGTTGAGAGCATGGCCAGCGTCACAGACTTTTAGAATCGAGTTTCAACATCAGGCTAGTAAAAGTAAAGCAACTCTACAAGGCATAGAAATCATTGTTATCAGGACTAATTTCCATTAATGTATTGTTCTCGAATTCAAGTGGAAATTCTAAAATGCGAATTTAGCACTTTACTTGATAAGCTTTTCTCTTAGAAAAACCTTCCTGACATTTTGGTTTTTTAAAACCTAGTTATTTTCGCAATTCGGAAACACTAATAACCTCATCATTTATGTTTAAGATTCACATTGCTGACACGCACCCTTCCTGTTACATTCAAAGTGGATATAAATTTTCCACGATCCGGAATCGGATTAGTGTTACATTGTTGCTTTGGTCGGCCTTTGTTCACGGGAAGGACTCGGCAAATGTGACTTAATAGAGCATCTCTTCATAAGTTCTTTGTTTTTCAACGGAAATCAGAGCAGATATTGTTAATATCTTTCCAGCAAGGCGTTTTTCCGGCACCCTAGAACGGAAAACTCAAGAGATCGTTCCCTTGTCCTCATTCCAGTACTGTAATAGACACAGCCCCGCCGAATCGGGGAGAAGGATGGTATTGAAGCTTGGCCCGGCCATAAGACGCCCTGAAAGGGGCCTTTTTAGTAGTTATCATGCAATAAGCACATACTTGATGCTGTTAAAGTGCGACATTAAGGTTTAAACACGGGTTGCTACAGCGACCGTGCCGGTCCCAGATGGAGGTGGGGAGGGGGGGAGACCCAGATTGGAAAGTTTGACGTGCGCGTGGGATTAATCCCCCGCGCAGTTTCATGTTATCCGCGCGCCCGTACGCGCAATCAACAGCGTGAAAACCTTTTTCTCTATATTTTGAGATTTTGTTGACGCCTTTGACATCATTTTGATGGAATTTAATAACGTTGAATCGACTTTTATGCGATAACTCATATGAAACACGTTTAAAAAAATGTTTAAAAAACCGCTATCGCAATTTTAACGCGATTGTAATTTACTTGTATTGTACCTATAAAAGTTCTACAGTACTGATATGCGCATTTGTTGATTCAAATTTGGATACTATTTGCGCCATTTTTAACCCCCCTTTGGAAATCCCCTGCGCAGTTTCAAACTTTCCAATCTGGGGGGAGACGATGCATAGACCTTATGCACAATGGAAAGCTCATGTTTGAGAACGATAAAGGCAGCAACTACATTTAGTACATTTAACTGAATCGTGGAATTCTAATCCAGAAATCCAGCAATTTTGTTAGATGCACGCATTCACTGTGTATACTTTCGGCAAAACGTTTATAACAATCTGTCATATGGGATGTTTAAGCTTAACCAAACTGCATTGGAACATTTCTTTGTAAGGTCATAAAAACAGTTCAAATGTCAAATCCTTACGTTATTTAACTCTCGCTGTTTCTCTATCAGATATTATGTGATTATTATTCTTATTATTTACGAATTAATTTTCTTACCGGTGTCTTCGTCGCTGCCATCAGAACTGCTTACGGATTTCGAATCATCATTGAAAAACATTTGAGAAAGAGGAGAACTGGGAACTCCACCTCCTCCATGCGCCACATCGATAAGTAGCATAACTAGATGCAATCTGTAATCACTCTCTTTTTTCGAATCTCGATCTATTTGAATATGTAACTGTAAACCTCTAATAACGACCTCCGCGTTTTAACCTCTTCCGACCCTGAACTATTGGATTTCGATAACAATGTCATGTGCTACATTCCAATATTTCTTAAAATCCAATGATCATTTCTCAGCCCCTTACTGTTCAACTTGTTGTTGTCAACGATCGGCGACAGAACACTTGTACAATAATGTTGTCAGCCCAATGAAATACAACGGTAATTGCAAGCCAGGGGGTAGCTTTCCGGATTGGCCATATGCTCACACACCAGGGGGTTAATGGCCGTGTTACATGTACGCTCCTTCGTAGCCTGTGTTTTAAATTACAGTCTTGTAGGTTGGATTTTGGCCAAAATCGAAATCACAAAAAACCGAGTGAGAATTATATGAGGCTGATCCCTTTAAGCTTTTTTTTAACGTTTTGTTATCCCAAACGTTTCATGATAACGTAGTTATTCTTAGAGATATTTTGTCTTTTCCAAGTTTATTCAGCACTTCGGTATGTACTTGGACTTGAATTGCACCCGGTGTGGCCACTCCCAGGCAAAAGTGTAAACATGCTTGTCCGGGAAATCTCTGAGAAAGGGGTAAAATTTCTGCAAAATCCAAGGACAGAGAAACCAGAAAAAGGGGTACTTACCCATACATCTGGAAATCTAGCAAAAGGATGCTTTAAAATGCTGCAGCAGTAACCAGATAAATGGTTATTTCTCAGAGAATAGCGTTGCTCAGTACCAAGCATATCAGAGAAGAGGGTCTTTTTAGGGTCTTGCTGTAGTCCCCTCCCCGGCAATGGGAAGCAGGGCTTTCTATGAAACTTCAATGCTCTACTTAATGAAATACTGAGTAATCCGGCCTATTTTGTTTACTTCCTCGTATTTCATAATTTGTTTGTGAAAGAAAGATTTTTCTAATTGGGATTGCATTTTGATCAGGAAAAGCTCAATAATGGGAGTATAAAGACTTCTTACATGTTTTGAATGCAAAGCTCAATATCCTATTCGCGAATGAAAAGATTGAGGTAAAGAGTAACTAAATCGTGACAGATGGGAATTTTGGCACATGATTTATTTCCCATTTATTCACTTATTGCTACCATCAAACCAATTAGAATCCGTTTAATCACTCGCGTCCATAATCACGAAAATGACCGAAAAAGTCCGGGATAAACCGATAACAGTAAAATCCCATGCTATATCCTGTTTTGCAGCATGCCACAATGCAAGATAATGGAAAGCAGTAAAAGCTAGAAATGCATTGCCACTTTTCACAGGAAACGTCTAATATTTTTGCAACAAACAAACAAAATGATAAGCAGCTGAAGAACAACAGTAGAAATTTGTATCATCACTTTGCGGTGGACCAATCATAGATCCGCAAATACTGTCGAAAGCCCCCTCCCCCTCTCCCTGACTGTTACAAATCAGCACCACACCGCGGATATTCAAGGGTTGAAACTAGAAAATCCATCCAAAATTTTCTGGTAATTTCCAAAATTGATACAAAATGTGCTATTTTTATAATGTTTCTTTTGTTTTTGACATTTTTTTTAAGGAGGGCTAAGCTCCGTAGCCCCCCTCTGGCCTCGGGCCTGAGACAATCAGCTGGCAGTTCCTGATTTTAGGCCAAAACTTTTTATCCATTTCTAAATTCGTGGCATGTGAGACGAGCAAATGTAAGTTAAGGGGTAACAAACAATACAATTATATAGAAATCTATCCTTTGTCTCTATTCATAGGCCCCAGCTATACTGTATATTTCTGCTACTTTTAGACAGAATCAGGGGCGCAGTGGCTGGGGGGCTACAGCCCAGTCATCGGAAATTCTCAACATTATGCTAAGCTGTCGGAAATATTTGGAAAAACTACAACTCATCGTTGTTGTCGAAAAATCCAGCTCCCACTGCGCCCTTGGACAGAATCATTCCCTATAATTGACTCTGGTCCTCTGCAGTAAGGTGTCTTAGACCTGGATGAAGTTTCATGCAAAAATAAATGTATAAAATGCAATCATTCTTAGCAATTGGCTCCAAAATAAAAAGCTTTATCTGGATATTAGGCTTGTGACAAAAACGATCTAGCCGTGGCCGTGTTGCATAGTGAGACCCACATATGAAATATGGGTTATTCCATTACATATTCTTTTTTACGTGAAAATTTGCTAAATTCTGGCCTTAGCGTGATTCTATTTGGCGGCATTACTTTATTCAACCATAAATTTCAATTTAAGCCGGAAATTTTGCAGGCAGGATACTAAACATTGCAGCACGGTCCTTTCTGTGGTCGCATTGTATTCACGTAATATTTGGCATCCACGCGGCCTCTTCTGACAAAATGCAGAAGGCAAAGTTACGAAACTACAAATGCTTCCCAAGGATGTCACGCAAAGAGACCTTGACGTCATCAAAGCTAAGTATCACATTTCATTCGACCTGAGACAAAGCGAGCGCGTCTTGAAATCTACAAATTGGAAAGATGCTTGATGTACAATCACCTATGTACGTTTCATGTCAACATACCAGCCAAGTCACGCACATCATATGCTTGCGGATTGCTTTTTACTGAAACTTATACACTTCTCTTGCAAAACTTTGCGCTTCCTTGCGTTTAGTATTACACTATACAGTATTAGAAATAGCCAATAAGAACAAGGGTACCCCTTTCAAGAGAGAAATAAATGTCTAATGCTTTTAGAAGGTCTGTGCAATACAGAGAGCTGCCGTTGAGATTTCTATTTTCAACAGAAACCTATTCCATTCCCCATATTCCAGTGGTTCCTTATTAAAAATGGAATCATGAGGGCAGTGGAAATTCAATACAGGGGATATGTAAGCTAGCCAAACGAGCATATGGAAGAAAAAGGTTATGTACAATATAAAGGTCAGCTCCTAGATATCCTCCCTCTAGCAACACCCCTCCTAGAGCAGCAACTCAAATTACTGGACGTCTAGTGATAAATTTTTTCCTGCATTTTCCGGTGAAATGGGGAGTCCCCTTCCCCCCCCCCCCTCAAAAACACACAAACACACACTTCTAACATATGAAACATCAGAAGCTACTTTCCTAACATCCCAAGGTTCTTGTTTACTAGAACCTCCTTGCCATGGGCGAAAGTCCTAAATTCCGAAATGTAGGCGCCTGTCTACCGTACTGTATCCCAAAGTAGCCATTTTCCTGATGCTGATTGCACAATAAAGGGAGTAATTACAACCGATGCGGCTTCAAATTCATCCTAATAGGCGATAATGACGATCCTCGCGACGCCATTAACCTCAAAATTGGAACAGACGAAAATACCTATTACAGCCTAATGGCCAATAATTTAATCGAATCACCAATGATGTAACAAAAGCTGTTGAGTATTTAATTGGGAAATATAAAGACATCTAGCTTTATAAACCCAGCAGCAGCAGCGTCTCCAGGAAAGTGGGTGGACGGGTCGACTTTTTTCGGGCTATTCTCGTACAACGGAAAGAAAAGCTATTCTCTGTGTCATATATTCAACAGCAACAGCAGAAAAATGGCTACCTGCTTCTCGCGCTAAAGATCTGTTTTGAAATATCACCCCTGATCTCAGATTGTTATTCACGATGATCGGGTCCTTAAAACAATTGGGCACAAAAATCTGGCAGTAATATTCCAAGAAATTAGTAAAAGCCTATATAACTGTGAGCCAGGTAGAAATGCAAGGTCAATGTACTTCGATAAACCGTGCGATAAAGCTCCACCTTAGCCAACATGAAAGAAAGGCAGCGCTCGTAAGCTACTAACTTTAGATCGTTTTTAAGTGAACATGGAAACGCAGTATATGTCAGTACAAACCCTATGAGGAGCAACATCCAAACATCGTTAAATTTAGTTAGTAAATTCTGAATAAACAAAAATGAAATTAAACAGTATAAGTATGTGAATGCCGGCCATGTCATTATTTTGTGACCACGCCAAAGGAGTGGGGGGCATCGCCCCCGTTTCGGTGGAAAAGATGCTCGCAAGAGGACAGAAACAAGCTATTTGCGCGTCAGTTCATTTCTTGACGTAAACATCAATTTGTTTCATGCGGAGGAGCTCATGGATGCAGCTGTGCACAACCAGTATTGGTTGATGCTGTTTCATGTGGAGAAACGTTTATTTCTAAACAGGGAAACGTTTACTCGGCTCAGGGGCAGATGATAAAGGCAAGAATCTTTCAGTAATCTAGCGAAAACGACTGCTGTGCCTTTCTCTATTATAAATCTCTAGCTGACATTGCTTCTAGCAGCTTTAGGCCAGATTAACTTACTCAGGGACGACCCTTTTTTCAGTAAATTCGACACATTCTACAACTGCTCCTTACCACCTTGACTTGCAGCATGTCTGCGAACGTTCTCCTTCTCAGAGGTTGTCCAGACATGCATGCGGCCCTAGCCCTAAGAAGAGCTTAGAATGAAGATCTGTAGCAAGTCAAATGGTCATCTACCACCGGATTTACATAGAAACTAAATCACTCACCGTTTGTCGTTGATATTCTCCTCTTATGGGATACTGCTTGAAACTGCCTTGCAGGTATTCCGACCGAGGTCTTCCTCAACTTTCCGGTTGAAGCAAATAGGAAAGGCTAAAAGGAAAGTCCTCATTCTGATTATAATTATAAGAAATGATAACAGGGTAACACTACGAGAATGATGATTATGATTATAAAGATGATTCTGATGATGATTATGATGATAATGACGATGATGATGATGATGTTGATGATGATGATGATGATGATGATGATGATGATCATGATGATGATGATGATCATGATGATGGTGATGATGATGGTGATGATGATGATGATGCTGATCATTATGATGATGATGATAACGATTATGATGATGATGACGTAGCGATGATGATGATGGCATGGTGATATATCTAATGCAAAACAAATCCGATAAATCATCCTACAACTGCTGACATCACCTTTCTGTTCTCCTATAAAATCCAATCTACTCTTTCAAAGGATTCTAGAACACAGTCAGGGTCTAGATATCGAAAACAGGGATTTAATATATAACGGTCATGATGACCGCTGGACATTGGTAATGCAAAGTTCATATCCTTAAGGGCACCATTTTACCAAGCTTTACATTTACATTAACATTAACATTTACCAGTATACTGAATGCCTTCTAAAATGAAGCTTAGCATCAGTATGTAAAATGCTCTAGAAATTGACGGTATACGCTTTCCGAGTTTCAGAAGTGTTACCAAATCATATCAACAGCTAAGCTAACACTAACTATCTCATCACCGAAATGTTACAACGACAAGCATGCGAAGTTTCGCTCTTTTTCAAATATGAACAATTTTGTAAGAATACGAGCCACAAAATTGTTCAGAGATAAAGAAAACAAAGAACAAGCTGAACCTGGAGCATTTTCGTTCAGTTTTCTATTGATATCTGTGAAAAGGATTTCAGCATATGTGTTGTTAAAATGTGTCGTTAAAACCATCGTAAACATACTGCTTAAAATAATTAGAGACACGCTTCTATTGTTACCTGGCTCTTATAAATCCGATAAGTCCGTTTGTAACGAAATTTCTTGATTTCCATTTCGCTTACTTCCTCTCCTTCAGTTCTACGACGTTCTCTTATGTCTGTAAAATGTGACCAGTGTCTGCTGTTTAAAGGTTCTCGTCTTGACTCAGGGCCAAATTCGTGCACAACAATATTATTTTGAAACCAAATACTGCAGGTAGTGCTTACTCACTTTTTGTATTTTCGGCCTTGCTTAAACATGTCACATTTGTTTAATCCCCTATTTACGTCTTCTAACAATAGTCGAGACCAATTGTGAATTCACATGTTGCAGGTATGGAAATATGAGACACGACATACGGAGCAAAGCATGTGCACCTCCGAAGCGTCCTGTTTCCTAACGATCACCACAGACTGGAAAATATCATGCTATTTTTTAACACAAGAGCAAAAATTAAGAAGAGGCATGTTAGTTGGGCAGTTGCTCCATCCAAGGACCCGATACCCGATAGAAATTTTGCGACCTGATCTTAAATGATGCAGTGACCAATCATGCGACGATCGCAAGATGTTGCAACGATTGCATAATTCCAAAAAAACGAAAGATAGTTTGTACTCTTCAAGATTTTTTGAACAACACATTAAAGCTTGGGTTCATATGACACAACATATACAATACCATTTTCAATAATCTATGTTGCCATTTTACCTATCGCTGATTGCTTTGGACATGGTGTGGGCAGGGCCAGTCAAAAATGAGCAGACATTTAGCAAAAACGGGTACTATGTGGCGAAGTATGACATGCCTTCTTTACTTGTTAATCAAACCCCTCCCCCATTCGTGCATAGATTTGAGCACTAAAACTGGTGAACTGGTGAAAACCCTGGTTGGCAGTTAAAAGCAGGAGACTTTTTATAAACTCTCTTTTTGAACAAAAAACCTTTTGAAACATTTCGAAATATTTTTGACTCTGGTTTAAAATAGCATCATGGTATCCTTCATTAAGTGAAATTACTTTAAAAGCTTCGCACAGGTTATTTTTGTGAGTCATGATAACTTCAAAAAGGAATTCAAAAGGGATGCATGTGAAAAGGGTGCCTGTCATTGCTTCCAAAACCCCAAACCCCTTCGTTTTCATCATAGAACCTCAAACAATAATCGTTAGTATGCGTGTTTGACTCCAATGTTGCGTGTTAGTTAGAAAGCTGAGCACTTCAATAAGAAACTTAACATGAAATCTTAACTTTGCTATAAATTCATCAAGTTCATCCGACCCTATACACCTACCCCTGATGAATCACCATAACATATTTTCAGAAAAATGGGAGGTATATACCTCCTAAGCATCCCCATGGCTCCGCAACACCCTAGCTAGGCAACTAGTTCTTATTTTTATTGCAGTTAAATCAACTGAATCAAACTATCTGCACATCTAAATATTCTTGTATCGTACACCTGTGACAGGTTTCCCACATTAAAATTAATGGATTCATAAACCCACTTAAATCTGTGGTAGGTGCCCTATTGTGTTGAAAGAAATTTTTGTTAATTTTAAGCCGAATTCAAATGATATTTGACCATGAACGACGTTTACTTGTATGCTGCTATGAAAAGCACACGATTCCCGTCATACGGCCTCTAAAGTAGTTAGCTCTATTCTGATCCGCCAAGAAACAATCGAAAAACACGTGACCTATTGCTCATGTTGAGTTCTACGCCAGAGATCTCCAGGGAAGGCATGCAATCTGGCCTTCTTGCCATTAATCAATTAAATTAAACCATAATTCAAAATGTTTGCAAAGAAATTATATGATGCATTTTAGGGGGGAACCTCCGTACCCTACATTAACAATATAATCTCTTTGCAGAGAAAAAGGAGCCGGTGTTGGCATATTCACCAAATGTTACAGACCTTGTTCGTTACACACTGTGCTACAGTTCGATGAATCTTCAAATATAAATATTTTAGTTAATACTTTAAGAATAACCATGCTACCCTTGACTCTTGTTTGCTTTCTTTTCAAACGTGCGAACAAAATTCTTCCCTTCTAACACAAAGAGTGAGAACAGAAACTGGCAGTCGGAAACAACTCTTGGAAAGTGGAAAAACGGAAACATTTGGGAGCATGAATTTAACCGAAATTTTCATATCTCTTTGGACAAAGAAAGTTTTATGGATAAGTCTTATTGGGGTCATCATTTTATTCAATATCAAATTTAAAATAAAGCTACCATTCTCAATGCCTTTTGTTCTACCTGTCCCGTAAGTATGCTTACGGATATAAATGATATAGTTGTAAAGAAAATAAAGTCTAACAAGTCCGAGCTATTCGATTCGTTGTTTTGCCAATAAATTAGTTTTTCTTGGCAACTCTGTATTGTTTAATTCTTTGTCAAATGGACTGTAGATTCCTCTAATAATTATGTTATTTGTATTCACTTCTAATTCTAACCAAGCTGCTGAATTCAAAGTGCATTAACTTAGCCACTATTAACTAAATAAACTAACTACTTAAAGTTTTAAATCAACTAATCAAAATTATGCTTATATCCCGAATGTATTGAATCTCAAAAGGAGATAAAGCACTTTGCTATCAGTCCGCGGTCGTAGGAGCATCACGACTCTTGTTTCAAAATGATCATACAAATGCTGCTTATGAATTCATAAACTTATACACGCATAGCATAAATCGATAGAAAACAAAGCTGTTTTTCAAAAGGGTTTACTCACTATTTCGTCCAAATACAAACTGAACCATACGTGACCATCATCTAAGAAGACTTCATCCTCTTCGTTATCATCTCCACAATGGGAGAGCGCTTCGAAGTAATCCATAGGATAAGAATAATCATAATGTTCGGGCGTTTCGAAGCCTTCAACAACACTCAGGCTTTCCATTAAGGCCATTACTTATTAATGCAATATACGAGTAGCGGGCAAGATTCCAGAGCCGGTCATTAAGCCACCGGTTTGAGCGGGAAGTGACTTTGCACTACCTACTGGTATCATTGCATGGTGTGTGTGTGTTGAAGCAAGAGGTGCAAATTGCGCTAAAACGCGGAATACTTAGCACTTTCGGTGTTGGGGCGGCGTTTTGCTTGCTGCATGTTATGAAGGAAGAATAGTAATCTAAAAGTGCCGAAACTCCATGGCAAAGCTTTTTACTTTAAACTTTAAGCCTTACGTACACAAGATCAGTTAGGTTTGATATGTGTAAAGTTAAAAGTACAATGAACACATTGATGGCGTATGAATTGGGTATATCACATGAAATTTTTATTTATTTAAATTTTTATTTAAATACTAGTCAATCAAAGATATTAAGAAGCTATTGCTAAACTAGTCGTTTCTTGTAAGAATCTCTACAATCCATCGTTCATGCGCACGATGTTTGTACAGTGTCACTGAATCGGTTTAATACTCCCCTGAAACTGGACGATTTAGCGAAATTGGCGACAACGAGATTGGAGTTGGATAGGACCCTCCACACCAAATCCCTTTACTGGTTTCTTACATGATAGCCAATCACAACTGCTTGAATGCAACAAAAATTCGCTTGAATTGAATTCATACTCCCTTCAATAGATCTCGCATTGGCAAGATTGGAAAATCCCATGATCATGATAATAGTTTACAACAAGGGTTACATTTGTCACACCCATGAAATCCCTCTATAAATAACAAAGTAGGGATCAACTGTGCCTCGCGGTCTGTATTTTAGAGACATGAAAACACCTGAAGCTTGTAAATCAATTTGCTAATTGGGAAAATAATTTGTGAAACAGTTAAACCACTGCTTAACACCAAGCCAGCGGAAATTGCTCCTTTGAGAATCGAAGCGTCCTAAAAAGATCGATGACATGTGGCAGTTCATGAACAGTACAACAAAAACAAATTTCTCTTGCCACTAACACCTGCCTTCCCCATAGAGAACGAAGGCTGGGCGTTTCAGCAAAGTGAAACATAACCAGTTGTGTAGGAACCGGAGCACATTCACCCCACTTTTTTCCAGCCACAACCAGTATGCCCCCTCTTCTCTGAAAATTGTCTTTATTGTTGCTTCTTTTTTTCGCTGTGCCCCCCTACTTTTCAAAATGTTCCTACGCCCTTGAGAATAACTTTTTACAGCAATTGAATCTTGTGTCAAGAAGGCTTCGTCAAGTTTGGGCAGGCAAAAGGTGATAAGCAAGGAAAATATGCTATCAATATTCCAACACACAGCAACATTAAGACTCCACAGTTTTTGTGGTAGAAACACATCTTTGTAAGCCAGGATGCTTTCCGTGCATTTAGGTCAGTAGGTCTTCGTCGTGCACTGTGTTATTTTCAGCCTTTGGTGTGGAAACAAATACAAGTACACATAAATACAAATAGATATACTCTATACACTAATACATCAGGGTGTGTAGATTGTGGAGTATTTAGGGAGTGGCGGGAAAATATGATATATTTTGTGGTTCCAATTTAGTTTGCACCTACGCAGGAGTAGGAAGTCTATTTAGTGAATTGTGAAAAAAGTTGGAGAAACATATTTTTAAAATTTAATATAGTACCTCATGTAAAACATAGCTTATTACTATTGCGCCTACCGAGAAACATAAATTTGCGTAGTTGTAGAATTTCAAGATCTGCCGCTCACAATGGATTCAAATTGATGTTTCTATCCTGTTAACTAAGGGTACTTATCTAACCCACTTGCTCCTCTACACTCATTCTTCCAATGGATCACAAAAATAAGGAAATTTCACTGTCTGGCATACCTCAAACGTTGCACAGAACCTAATATTTGAGCTTGCTAAATAGTCAACTTTAAAATTAGCTATCCTCAACAAACTGAAGATATTAAGCGTGCCTTGGGCGTCCTTCATGCCACGCCAGTCAATAGCGATACCGTAATATTCCCAAGGCTCCAAGGCCGCAGTACGGCATCTTGGTTATTCAGTTGTGGTTACAAGATAAAAAAACAGATCAACCACCATATAGGTGCGGTCTACCGCCAATTCAATGCACTATTACGGGTACCCTGCCGTTGGGACATTCGAGCCGGGGCTCAAATTCAAAATCCGGCCTCGGAATATTATTTACATATAACTATTGAAAACGGCAAATCTCTGAATAATGAAAACTTGATGGGATAATAATATACTCGAGTCTATTGAACCTTAAATAAATAAAGCAATTATAACGGGCATGGGGTAGGGCGGATTTGACAAGCAGGTGCACAAATGAATGGCTGCATCTAGCTAGCATTTAATATTCTTTTAATGCATTGAGTACAATGACCAGTTGAATTATTCAGTATAGAAAATAGGTATGCCTTCTTAGCATGTATTAAAGCGTTTAATAATGGAATGGCAACAGTTGGTTAGGCCGTCAGCCTACATGGCATTCAAATAGAAGAAATAGAAGAAGGAGAATTCTATGCACTTGCTTCTAAAATGTATTCTTGTGGGAGTTAGCTTCTCCAATTAAAATCCTGAATTTGCACATCGAAAAGACAAGATAAGAGGAAAAAAGGGTCAAATTTCAATGCCTCAATGTTCCAAGCATTGTTTTTATTCTCAGCCTAATAATACCTGCCTAGGGATCTGAGAATGCTGCATATGACAAAAATACAAACTCTAGTAATTCAGTCTATCTACTACATTGAGCATCAATGTAACACTTACTTTATATCTTGTCCACTACCCAATGACCCTAAATTGGGAACATCTGGATTTTCTGTTCGAAATAAATTTCAAAGAACGTTCAAGTTGGTCCAAGTACATAGTCAAGAATTCACCATTCCGAATCACTCTAAAACAACAGCAGGGAACATCGGAATCTCCAATTAAAGAGACACAGGTACGTAGGAGGCACTTCTCAGAAAAAGGATTCATTCATATTCCCAAGGTGGCACTTTTGCAAAATAGGCTGGCATCTGTACATGATGTCCTCCCTATCTCGCTAAACAGGCAGCTCTAGCGCAATACGTCTATTTTCTGAGATAATAGAAGCAACTTCTAGGCAGTTATTAGAAAGGTCTTTGAGATCAAATACAAGAAAAAAACTAACCTCACTGCGTCTTCTCGTCTTTTTTGTTGTTACTGAAAACTTTCTTCCAGTCGATCCCTGTGAAAAAAAATAAGCATGTAGTTAAGTTCGCAGGAGAGCCATGATGACGAATTGAATGCCGAGGACGATGAGCAGTGCCAACTGAAATAACTGATGTTTTAGAAGAAGCGAGCGGGCGCCTGTAGCAAGCGAGGCATCGGGGCAAAACAATACCAAAATTTCTATCCTTTTATAAAAATCTTTGCGGTTAAAATCATAAAACCAAGAAACTTTGCTACAATCTATTGTCTGGGTTCAAAAACTTATAAATTAAATGATGACAAATTTTCAAATTTTTAATTTGCTTTTTCAAACGGTACATTCTATGCCTTTCAAATTATTGACAGTAATAGAGTATCTTCACATTTAATCGATGTAAAATTCACCTGAAGTGGGCTTTTTCTTTCAATTTAAAGGAAATTTCATATAGACTAAAAAAAGCTCATTTCATTCGTGTTGCTGGTTCTATCTCCAATTTTCGCTCTAATTTTAACTCCATTTGATTCACAATTTGATTGACAGTTGTTTGAAATTGGTTCATCTGGTTGAAATTTGTTCATTTTGGTTTTAAGTTTTTAGTTTGTTTCTTTTCAAGGAGAGCTCTCTCTTGATAAGCTGGCCTCTTTAGAGGGTTCCGCGTTAATCAATCTACCCTATACACAATCATGTAATGTCTTATTCGTATTTCAGTTTGTGTTCTGTAAGCATAGTTGTATTTTATTTAATTATTGTATTCATATTTTATTGTACTGCAAGTTATGTAGCATTATATGTAGAATGGATTGATAATCAAATAAAACTGAAAACTGCAAATGATATCTTTGTAAATCCTGCGGGATCGATGCCCTCAAAGCACGCCTTTTGACCATGTCCCTTTAAATCAAAGGTTTTACTGTGACTTAGGAGAATTGAGGTGTCATATTTGAAATAATGGTGTAATTTTAAGATACTTGATATGAAAATTTCAGAAATTGATGTATGAGTATTTTGCAGAGTTTCTAATACAAAATGAGTGCATATGTTTCTTTGTTATCATTGCTACCATTTTAGCAAAATGCATATCCCTGTGGGTTGCATCGAATAAAGAATTTTTCGAACCTCAATTGACATGATTCATTGTATAGCAGAATAAAAAAAAAGATCTAAAACAAACAATTTTGTCCCTTCTAACATACTCTGCAGAATCAGTGCCTGTGCCCCTGATTTCTGTTAAAAATCCGCAACTCAGTTACTATAAGTATACCTATTGTTAGCTTAACATACAATAGACTGCAAGATTCCTTCATGGTTGCAAGCGTTGCAGACACACCTATATTGATAATATCAATTTTTAATGGGAATTTTGCACTGATTTGCACTATTTGACGAATTCTTATCATTAGGAAGGGAAGGTCGAATAGAATGTTATAGATCGGGTTTTCAGACTTAAGCTAATATAGATTTCAAGAAAAAGTAGCAGTCTTTTTGTATTTATCAGCAGTTATCATTCAGAAGTAGTCTTTCAGAAAAAGTAGTCATCAGAACGAATTCAAGTTTTATGAAGTTTTGTTTGCCAAGAACCTGATAGAATAAGGATCGCAGTGGATTAAGCCTTGAGGGTCATAATTGAACGATGAATACTTAGAGAATGCTAAAACCCCTGAGGCCCTTTAATTGATTTGAATTAAGATTAATTCAAAAAGTTGTTTAATTTTAACAGACTATTAGGGGACCAGCCAATCAAACTGTATTACTAACCATCCTGAAATTGCATCTGAAATTTAATTTTCCCTGCAAGAAGGTCATTTTATGCAATTCTGAAGGGGGATTCAACGCCCCTATAATACCTCTAGTATGCCTATACCATTTTTAAATTCACTATTTTGCACTTTTATGTTCAAAGCTTCTGTTACGTTCTTTATGTTCTAGCACAAGGTCCAAGCATTTGGTGGCCAAAATGTACTGGCTAGCCTGGTAGCTTCATACAACCGTAGTTACTTTTAACAGATAATATGATCATAGCGTACATTAATGTAACCTTGGTAAATCTTGTATATAAAATGCGTTCTTACCTCCCTTAGTGAACTTGAAAAGCCGTTACAAAGCCTATAGCGAGCCTTTGAACCGCTGCGATTCATTTCACAAAAAATGGGCCTAGCTTCTTGCTAGGTACATTAAAGCATCAGTTGAAAACAACAGACGAAATTTTAACAAACAGAACGTCTTTTATTAACAACTTCTTGCATGTACCTGTTTGTGATTTCTTTGTGGCTAACAACAAAATATCAGCTGAAATTAACTTGTTGTTAAATGTAAAATTTCAACCACATCCAAAACACCCGGCTTGAATTTGACGAAATTTATCAGTAGTTTGTGAGGATTTTAACATCTTAAAGAAACATTTGATGCGCAGGGATTTGTCAAGGATTTTACGGTTTCGCGTGGAGATTGGTGAGAAATGCATCTGCCGTCAGATTTTTCATCCGAAAATACACGTTGGATTACGCCAACAAGGAAAATAAGCATGGAGCTTCTGCCTAGGATACATTGAAAAAACAAAGTGTTGTTTCCACTGGGCCTGTGGTCAAGAAGAAGGATGTTAGATGATTAGATTTACAAACATTCCTTCCCATACACATTGTAAGTTGCTATTGACTGTGGAGGCGGATGATGACGTACTAGGCCTAACTGCTCAAAACGAAATACAGGGCCTATTTAATAATTAGGTGAAATAAAATTATTCATCGGTCAGTTACGCTCCCATATCTATAACTTTACCTAACGAGATATCGCTTTCTGCATTTACAACATGGCAAGTGGAAAAAGAAAATTTTTCCAGAAAAATCTGCTAACGCTATTTAAATCTTTTCCCTGAAAAACCTAGTGCCCTGAAAACAAATGCCCTGACAACAAATGCCCTGACAACAAATGCTCTACTTGAAATGCTCTCTAAGCTTGGTTGATTTGCAGTTTTGTTCAAAACTGAAAAGCTGATGCGTTTTCAAAATTCGTGTTGAATTCATAAAGAGTTATTGCCCCACAATTACTTACACAGTTAATGTGTCAACTTCTGTTCTTTTAAGTTTCAAAAAAATAGTGTCCCTCCTGTTTCACGCTCCCCTCCTGCACTACTCTAATTGTATTCTCGTGGTATTCCAGGTTTCAGGTTATATTTACAGATTTCTAGGGGCTTCTAGAATGTCCTAGAGTTTTGTGTTGATTGCTATTAACATATCTTGATACAATGCCTGCCAAAAGTGTTTGAACGAACACCATGCATCTTTTGTCAATCCACTCTCTTCCCTCCCCCGTGCAATGTTAAGCTCACAACAACATTAATAGAATTGTTCAAGAGATGCACCCAGCAAATGGTTAATATGCACAATGAAGACGACTGCTTCGATTAACTCGTTACTTTCTATTTGTATTTGTTGAGGTCAGCATATGGTGCGAGAAATTCAACAAAGTTTGTAAAGATCCAAAAAAGTCTTGTGAGCTGTTTGATGGCAGTAGAGGTTTTCAATTCTTTTTAGGAATTGTTACCCATAAGTCTACAGAACTTGAAACATGTCAATCTCTCTCTTAAACATTGTTTGAGGGGGGGGGGAAGGGGGCTGTATAGTTAAAAATCGACAAAAAAGTCGACAATACAGCTCCAACTACTTTTAGCGGCCATTGTATATCTAGAATTTCGATTTAAGATATTGTTTCTTTCCAAGCAAATGAATTTCAAAGCATTTTGATGTGCGGTTGGAATCGATTACGAGCATCCTGCGTCACTCGTTCTTATCCCAATAATTCTGCTCAAAAAAACCCTCTTAACAAAAACGCCGCTTTAAGTTGTTCTAATTCACTACATTTTTAATTAATGAGGGCTAGCAACATAGCTGAATCCGATGCCGAAAAGGACCACGAAAAAGAATTAAATATTTTTAAGACCTTTTCCTCTACACCTGCCCTGAAAACATTGACGCAACAGAAAATTTGATTTTGTGTCTTGAATTTTTACTTTGATTTTTCAAATTCTCATCGACATTTCCAGAGACTTTTCTTTCTGCCTACTTAGAAAATCTTTGTGCAAAATTGAAAGCAGTATTTTATTGCCTACATTCCTATTTAGACAGGCCTGTTTAAAGAAGTCATGTGCGTATATTGACAGTCGCATGACAAAATTCCAAGATGTTCATTTTTCCAAAATTCAAAGATTCAAACTTTGATATCAATACAAATCACTAATCAATGACATATCTATTACTCTAGTGGCAAAATAGCATCACTTGCACAAACGCCAGAAAAAATTTCCTGTGCTATGATAAATCTTGCTTAAGGCAAGGTATGACAGCCTTTATACAAAAAGTATCTTTGAAGAAAAAAGAATACCACTGGGGCTTAGAAATAGGGAGACCCTTATATTACCAATGATAAAATTAGCCACGTATTGAATTTAACTCTTTCACTCCCAATGATAATACAGTTGTACAGTAACCACTGATGTGCTAAGTCAGATAACAATGGGGTCATAAGTTCCCCTAGGGATAGAAAGGGTTAAACTCACAAAGTTTTACCAGGCCACCTCGTTCATAAGATTTCAACAAATTTGAAGTTAGGCCTTGTTTAAGTATTAATTTGGCTTTGTTAGTAGCAGGCAAGCTTTGCTGCAGTTAACGTGAGTAATCAAAATCATCGTCAAACTACCAAATATAAAGATGTTAAGTAGCTACTACGAGAAGTCTACAAAGATCATATATCTTACTATTACATTTTGGACAGTGCAAAGCCTCAAATACAGCTCACGTATGTTATCTTCTGAATAGGACTTTGACATGTCAATTATTCTACGACCTCTTCCAATGTGACTTAAATACACTTAAATTAGCAATATGTTTAGAGTTCGTGAACATCTGAAAACCAAGTTGATTATGCAAAATAATGGCAGGTCTTGGTATGAGATTACCAAATACCTATGGAATTTGTTTACGGTTTAATACGTGACCAATAATCATTATTCTTTACACACATGTTTATTAAAGCAAAAACGCGAATACTCATTTTCAGCAGTGTTGCTTTGCTTTGTGGTCTAGTGCAACACAGGTTGCGAATGGGCAAATAGAAAGTTCTATGGGATGATAATGACAGCGCTGTCAGACGATTTTGAACCAGATTCTTTTCAACTTTATATAGTTGTTTACTTTTCAAGTCAACAGCCTGTTTTAAACTAGCCTTAAAAGACCCCCGCCCCTACTTCCCCACAAAATCTCTTTTTCTGAGCCCTAAATGATCTGCTAAATCTCAGTTTTTAATACAAATATTACATATATCTAAGTATTTATCTTTAAAATAGTAAAACTATAGGTTCATTACATTCTAAACTAGAGCCTTGTTATACAATCAACTCAATTGTTTGCCCGGTTCAGATTTTCCATCTCATACTTCTTTCTTTCCTCAAATCAAACTAATGGTTTCCTGTCCTATCTTAAAAAGTCGAATAAAGGGCCCTTTAACTTCACTGGCAGGACGGTAAGTCATTAAAATAAATACTCAAGTTAATCTTTACGCCCCCTTCTAATCATCCTCCCCCAATTAGTTCACCTGTGTGATTAAAAAGCTATCCTGACTCAATCAACCAGGAGCAATCCTACACACGCATGGATTTAAGGTCTTGTGAATGGACAGACATTTCTATAGAATTGCGAAATTAATTTCAGCAAATATTACCAAATTGACAAAATTTTTATTTTCACCGTAAATTTTTTAACTAGATTCGAGGCTAGATAGAGGCCAATAGGCGTAAACCCTTTTTTAATTCCCAGGACGCACTAGCTTGAAAAAGTTCTCGCGACGCCCAATTTCGAATGCCATCACCAATGTCAATACAAATATGTCCAAACGATTTAATTTTTGATATCTTCTACACCTGAGGACTTCTTTCATCCTACTTAGCAAAGAGATGCTAACCTGTTATCTGATGTGGAAATCCTACTTGAAGGACTCAACGAACTTACATTTTAGTCCTCCCAGCCTCTTCTTAGCATCGAGGTCGCTATGCGCAAAGAATCCCCTCCCCTTGGCATTCCTCTCCCAGCTTCCTGTAAATCGTTCGTGGTGTAAATACTGTCATTTTCCTTGGGTCTTCTTTTAAGGGTTGTGAATTAATAATAGAAGAATGATTAACTATAAGATTTGTTGTAAAATATGATATATTTTGAATATATTGGAAACTTTTCTTATCGTTGTTGCAGTGCCGGGCCTAACTTTGTTCCCGTCCCTTAACCGGTTGATGATCTATGCCATAGCTCAAAATAAGGTCACTCCAGAAATCACTGATCATTTCATATCATTTTTGTGATACGATTGTTTTGATCACAAAACTTCAAACACCGCACTTATGGCGGATGAGGACTGAGGCTGTTGATTGTCGATTAATCGATTATTAACATTTGTACGATCAATCAACCCTTCCCGACCTTATTCTGAGCTTTGACATAGATCATCAACCCCATTAGCCAGGGCTCAAATAGTCTTACTTGGTGCACACACGTAAAAAGATTCCATTGGCGTTGAATTAATTTTTTTTTGACATACAGTGCATTATGGTGGATGACATAAAGACAAACAAAAAACCTTCTCAGGCTTTCTTGGTCTCGCTGCTGGCATATGTTTGCTAAATATTATGGCGTATTTTTACCTTTGCATATGCTTGATTTTTTCCCATTAAATGCACCTTGGCTGCTGAGAAATATAGACGACAAGGGTAATTGTTTCTTACTTGGTTACCAAACGCATCACAAAATTGGGCCTATGTAGCGATTCATTCTCACATATAGAAAGTTGGAAGCCTATAAAAGCGGCACTATTTATGGATATCTTCGCGCTTAAGTGTTGGTAGGGTTGCTTTTAGTTCACTTAAATGTCCCTAGAGGGGTTCCCAATACAATAGCTTTTCAGTTGTGTAGCGTGACCTTGTTCACTGGGAGGTTATGCAAGTCTACATTTACAGACAAAAGCCTTCATTTAAGTTCCAGTTTGCCGACGGGAACCTTTCCATTCCTAATTTCCATTTCTTGACACGATTTTCTAGTGAAAATTTTCCCTAAAATATTCGCAAAACTGAGTACAATTTGATGTTAAGTAGATCAAAAGAAAATTTTTCAGTGATTCCTCATCCTCTGTGGCTCTGTGTTGATGACAATTTTAGCTTGGAAACAACTTTACCTGTAGATTTGCATCTCCTTTGCAAAGGTACGATGTGAAATCTTGAATGCTACCACTTAATTTGAAATCACTCCTGTACATGCTCAATTTCTCATAAAAGTCAAAACAAGAATTGGTCTCCAAGATGTCCGCAAAAAACTATGTAAACACAACAAGGCCTGAGATTGTTTCTAATTGGACTTACCACATCAATGAATATATTTTAAATTCCTCATACATTACATTGGAGTAGATAATCAAAAACAAAAACCCTTCTTAAATGCCTATGACACAGAAAACCACACTTTCATACGGACTCGTATTATTGGAAACATAGACCTGGAAACTGCGGTGGGAGGGGAATGTGTTCAGTCCAGTTCGAGACTGAGAGGCAGGGACGCCACGAGGTTTTCGAGGCCCAGGGGCAAAACTGCAAAACACGGCCCCTTGTGTCTGTTATCGAAGCGAGCAAAAGGGGGAGATTGCAAGGGAATCTGGGGGAAATGAATCTTGGAGGCACTCTTAGAACTGCCCCCAGTGCCCCCCTCTCTCGGAGACTCTGAGAGGGGTCTTCGAACGTTATCTGGACTTAAAAATAGTCGTCTAAAAATTATTCTTTGCAAATTGTACGCCGACAAATCGTTTTTGTTAAAATAGATTCCAATATTACTCACTTAAAAACTTTTGGCCATTAGATAACATATACAGAAATTCACTACGAATCTAATTGCTGGGGATCTGGGAAAATGTGGAGGGGTGCAAAATATCCAAATAATTAATTTATCTGGGGGCAGCAAATAGGCACCTATAATGATAATAATAAATAATGTTACATAAGATGTTGGAAGAATATGGTATAGTTTGTGCTTGAAAGCATATGATATATACCAACTAACTTAACTAGAATAATTACTATGTACAAATAGTACAATTGCAGCCCTCATCAGCCCAATATTTAACATTTTCCCGTTTGCCGTTTTCCAAATGCCGTTCTACTATTCTCAATCACATCAAGTGCGCAGTTCAAAACTATGCTACCCCCGAACGCTATAGAACCGAAAAGGATTGACCCTGGGATTCGCCAGAAAGTTTGCTTGGCAGGGTATCGACCTTGAGTAGCTGGAAAAAATTATGACACTTATACCTTAATTTGCATTGACACTTATACTGGAATGAAGTATGCAAGTTGCAAAATGTTTTGGTGAAGCTAGAAGTAAATTTGTAAAGAGAACCCGCTATGATGGGAAACAATTTTGATTTCAAAAAACAAAACTGAAATCTCGTAAGATTTGAAAGCAGGGAGCAGCGTTTGAAAGCTGAAATCAAGCTGAAATCATTATTGAAAAAAACGCACTTAAATTGCGTTCTAATCCTTCGGACCAAAAGGGCGCTGCTTCACGCTCTGTGTTACGAGAGTGGTGACAATGCTACCCTTTAAAAGTCGATCTTTGTACTGCCAAAGCTGTAAAAATTGCCTAATTGAAAACCTGTCTTGCATCACCTACTTTCCCCCTGCAAAAAGGCGATACTTTCCTCGTTGGGAGGATGATCCATCCCCGACCCCCCAAAAGTGGCTTTACGAAGCCTCCTCCTTGCAGAAATTGAACGGTGATTTCGATGTCTTTCAAGACCACCCCCGGCAAAAAATAGAACAATCTAACAAAACCCCCTAAGGGGGCTTAATTAGAGAATTTACAATATATGTCTGTACACTATGTGCTACTGACAGCTGTTTGTACTTAAGGGAAGGCTTCGAAAAAAGTGATTTGTGCCATTGCCATGTGAGACGAAATTTGTAGAGATAATATGAGGCAGGTGGTCCTTGCCAAATACTCCGGAAAAAACCATATAAGGTCAGACAACTCTACAGTCGGACAATTCTGAAATCAGACAATTCAACAATCGTTATGGTGTATTCACGTTCGCAGTTGTATGGAAATGATTGGATGACCTGGCCCCTAGTTACTTAGCAACTTATCAACAAGGCTCGCTGAGACTGAAAAGAGAGAATTGAGAAATAATTAAACAAGCTTTGCTTTTCCCCTATCGAAAAACAGCCATGGGTCAAAAAGCTTT
This sequence comes from Catostylus mosaicus, assembly GCA_964019065.1. NCBI lineage: Eukaryota > Metazoa > Cnidaria > Scyphozoa > Rhizostomeae > Catostylidae > Catostylus > Catostylus mosaicus. The sequence goes on from OZ025187.1 coordinate 4,094,538, forward strand.
TTTAACCCTTTCGCACCCGGATTTATTTTCAGTTAACTGTTAAACCCCATATCATTCTATTCTTTTTAGGGGGTAACATAGTCAAATAACTTACGTAAACAAATAACGTGTAAACGTAAACTACTACAGAAAACTTTGTACTTAATCCCCTGAAAAATCATCTTTTCAAGTGTTTGTCATTGGACCACATGGCCTATCCAGGGAAGACAGGGCTATCGGGGTGTGCCAAAATTTGGAATGACCTTGGGGTTCAAATTTAACTATCAACAACTCTTCAAAAAATCACCAAAACACTGTAAAATAACTCTAGTTGCCTTTGAATGTAAATGATGTTGCTACATATGCATCTATTTCACCTTCAACACTTAATTGTTTTGTTTCTATTTCAATCTATCATGCACTCGTTTTCTTAATCAGTTTTATCCAATATATATTGATTTTTCCACCTTCCATGAAAACAAATCCTCTAATGAGGTCACCGTGCTCAGCGGATTTTTAAATGAAATAAAATTAAGTTTAGTCAAAGAGATCATCATTTTCTTGGCGGTTTTATTTGTTCCTCGCTTTATTTCGTTATATATTATTAGCTATGTTAGTTATCTCCTCTTTAACCTCTCTGCTGCGTCAATGTTGAACTTCGATAAATTTCCTCATTGAGCCTTAGATTGGTCTCTTTTTGAAATTGCGACAATCTTAATTTTCTGTATCAGTATCAACTATGTTCATATGAAATAAGCGTAGAATATGAAATTATAGAATTACAGCCAGATATGATCAAGTCTTTTAGATAAACTCAGTTTATAAAGGCGCCGCCAATCTCTGTAGCCTTTGCGCCTTACATAACCAGATATTTCAGAGTAAGAGATTCATACTTTCTATAACAAGATTACATCAATTGAGCCTCGCAATTATCAAAAATCCTCAGTTGTGTACCTTACAATATTTTATAATCAGTCTTCACTGAAACTAACAGACAATTTCATTGTGGGGCTGGAAAATTGAAGACAAGCTCGCTGTTCGAGACCGAAGTCGGCACCTTTCTCCACAAGCTGTTCAGCCATCCCAACTGTCCAGATCGTTACATTGGTACTCAAGAGAAATACTGAGGGTCATGGCCTCAGCACCTCAGGTCTACCTCAGCTTGATAGCTGCTAGAGCCCCAGCCTGGGGTAACAAATTAATGAAACAAAACAAAATAGAACAAAGAAAGTACGACGCCCTTGGCACAAAGTTCTGTTCGGCTACATGTTTAAAGCATACATTATCTGTTGTTGCCGCCTTATACGTCATAGCATGTGCGCCTTAGTGGAGCTTAAAAATTGCGAAAAAATCCAAGCGAAACAATAAATTTCATGAAGTTTAAGCTTTAACTCTTGTTTAAATGTAAGCAATCTTCGGCGTGAATACCTTTCAATAAATATATTCCGATTCGCATTGGGTCAAGTTTGATATATGAACATTTTAAACACGTGTTTCATGTTTGGAAGAAGCTTTGATCTATTGAAAAATGGAGTTGTGAAAGAGCCTCTCCTAAGTAATTTTTGTTAAAATATCAGCGAGTCATCATACTTAATTAGCAAATTAGCTTGCAAAATTATATGCTATGCAAAAGTATTTTGCTAAATTACATGTCTATCAATTTTAAAATTATCTATTTTCTTGATTTTCCTCAGCTGTAGAGCTATAATGTTAATTCGATTCATTTTCCGTCTCCATTCAAGTTTTAAAAATGTTCCATATTCTGGAATTTCAAAATGACTCGAGCCTGAACTAACTGGGCCCTATGATATTTGCTAAGGTCGGAAAATATTTTTAAAGATTATAGTTCCTTTCAAACTCAAGCTTAAAAGATTTTCCAGCATAAAATCTTTGATTACAATATGAATCCATCAAAGAGAAAAATTTAAATGTTAGGCTGTTGTCCAATGGAAAGAAATTAGGGCAATTTAGCGAGCCATATGTCAAGACTGGTGTGTTGAATATTACAATTTTAAGTTTGGATAACAACAACAGTAAGAAATAAGTAAAAAACATAAATGACTATGAAATAAAAGACTAATGATAATGAGAATTATGATGAATATGAAAAATAATGAAGTTCTAGATTAAAAATTTCCCCAAGACACGAGTCTAAAGATTGTGGGAAAACCGCTTTTAATTCTATTAAGTATGAATCAAGGTGATCAGAAGACCAGAACGTTACCAGAAGAATATAACTCACCATTTTCCAAGGAGATTCGTCGTGAACCAATCTCGCTGGCAAAATTGGAGCCTTTCTTGCAGCCATGCTCGTCATAGACTGAGTCGCTCTTCTATAAACAGCGCGTTTCACGTTTCCTTTTGATCGTTTTGATGTCGAAGAGAGAGCCGGCTGCAAAAATAAGACCATGACATTACAGCTATATCATCATGCATAATAGATGTTCAGAATCAGAAACAGCCGTTCAGCATGTATTTATACATATAGCTAGTTTTAAAATACTACCTAAATACAAATCGTGTTCTACGTTAGCGACACAAGAGTGGCTCCTCATGTTTAAGAAGACAAAAGAAAGCGATTTCAAGTATAATTAATTACCAATTTTTATAGAAACGTTGCCAATAGCGGTTGATATTTCAAAATATTTTACTACAAAAACTTGGTTTAGTTCCAGCGATGTCGATGTTTTAGCTGTAAAAGCAAGCCTCACAAAATCAAAATTAATCAATTTTTAACCATGTCAAAGGGGGGATTTGCCCCCTTCAAATCTAAAATATTTCAACAAAAATTTTAGATCATTCTATACTCTGTTCTAACACTCCTTTTGATTTGGCTGTTTATCAAAGTTCGCGCCCTTATTTGAAAAACAAATGTCCGCCAGTCTCTTGTTGCATTTCAATCCAAATCAATACGGGTTTGTTCAATTCAATGCAATTCAATCGAAAGTGACAATTAATATCAGCATTCGAATTTAAACAATAATAATTGACGTCATTATTAGTGTTCCATAGGGTCTGAGCGTCTGATTAGCGTCCGTATTAGCGGTCTGAGCGTCCATCACATGACAGAATACCGATCACGTGAAAAGTGAAATAGCGCATTTGATTGGCTATTTGTTCTGATACAGAGATCAATGGTAGACCTTTAGATCGGTTTTTTGATCAACCAAAGCGTCTTTGGCTGTGGAGGAGTATTTCGTCGGCAAATTATGGTGTTTGATGACGCCCCAGTCTTCAACAATTTCATAAGAAAAGGAAAACAATTTTTAAAACAAAATACATTTGCATACTTTCTCAGCTTGGAAGAAACCCCATTGAACATTTTTATCTTTCTGAGGAGCCGAGTACTATTTTCTTATAACCAACTTTTCTATATAAAAAGGGAAAAGCTGATGCTCAAAATCCTCTTGTCAATAAAATTTCAATATTCATCTGTTCATATTGATTTTTTGAAATATATCAAATACCAATCAGGCACGAGTATAACTGTAACGATAAATAGGTCAACTATTGAACATCTCTTTATGAGCAAACTTACAGCCAACTAACCTCACGTCAAAAATTACGAAACCTCAAAAATCAAGAAATTTTATATAGTAATTATATGAGAGTTTGACCCCGGGGGCGGTACTTAGTATTTTTTGCTGATGAGATGTGCACTACATTTCGGGTATCAATTTCGCCTCTTTTTTCTAACATTGGGTATCGAATTAGAGCACTTTTTCTAAAGCCAGTTGCCAAAAGGGAAAATTTGCAAGAGTAGGGGGGGGGTTTACATTTTCAAGTATACCTTATGCCGATTTTTTCAAAAGCCGGGTACCATTGGTAGGATGAAATTCTAGAGCCGGGTGAAAAAAAATTCCTAGGAGTGTTCACCCCCTAACATTATAAGACAAATTTTTCCATCCCTCAGCCTTGGTTGTGACTGTTAACAAAATTATCCATAGGATATTGGAACAACGGTTTGCCCATTATCTATCCAAACATCTTCCGTAAAAAGTTAGAGTCGTATAATATGGTTCTGCGTATAATATGGTTCTAACTGCGTATAATATGGTTCTGGCTCTGTCAAAGTAAATTGCATCGTGTTAGCTAATTAGCCTTAGCCTATTAACAGACTAAGGCAACTCTAAATAAATGATGATAATACATAGACAATCATAAATTGCGAAAATTACAAAGTTTCAAATCAATAGACATGTCACTTGATAACGTTTCTTAACGTTTTGAAGCATTTGCTACTGGAGTCCGGAAGGTGTTTCTTATAAAAATATTTTATGCTACATATCTAACACTAGTCAAGATAAGATAAATTGAAAAAGATGAACTACAAAAAAAAGGTAGAAATACCTGATTATCTGCGATTTACCTGTTTTGCAGCAGCTAGACAAAAGACAGTTCGCTTCAAAGGGTCGGTATCCGGAAAGGAGGAATCCAGACTTCCTCATCTTGTTTTAGATATGGAAGACGCAGATGTTTCTACGTGGCGTTATATCTCCAAAACGTTGTCCAAAGGACCTATTAAGCGGTTTTTATTCATATAGCCTGGCTTTATAATACAACAGTGAACAGTGTGAATTTCTTGAAAATATGCACAGTGATTGCATAAAACTTGTTATTAGTTACAAACCTGCTGGTAAATGTTTTCATAAAAGATTTGCTATGAAGTGTAGCAGCTATATTGTTACAAAAATTTCACACGTGTTAGCAATTCTACTTTATTTGTATTCAGTTTTGGATCTTTGTAACTGATAATCTTCAGATCTGAAGTAATTACATGGATCCGTCAGATTTTATTGTTGCATCTTCCAGGTAATAAACATGGCATTCCCATGCATGCTATGACATTCGCATCAATGCATTGGTGGGTGCCCAAAGCTGGCCCTGGTCATCCAGCCAGATAAAGAGGAAAAATAGAAAAACTTGCGTTTGATCCAATGATTCAAAATCAAAGAGAGGAGTTAGACAGCTTTGCAAGGAAAATATCAAGCTACCAAAGTCAACAGATTTTCAATTTAGAGGGTGACAAATTGGCGATCTCACACATGCGCATCACAAAAATAACCAAATAACAAGTGCCAGTTTTCTGGTTTGTTAGAACTAGAACTTAAGACTTAACAGCCCTTGATTTAACGTGAAATATTAGAAACCAAACAGGCACCAAATATGATAAACTTCTCAAACTGACATGCAAACCCATACCACCTTGAGAGCTAAGGATATGGTCTGCAAACGGCCGTTAAATAAATTTCATAATTTTCAAAGCCAAAGCAGTTGCAGAAAACGTATTTCGAAATATAGATAGATTAAAACATAAATTAAGTAGGATTGAAAACAAGATATCTCGTTACTTACTTGCTGTCTTACTCGCTGCGACCAACTACGATTTAAGCATCACTGCAATGCTTTTTCGAAATGTAATTACGCCCGTAGTATATTATAAACAAGATCAATCTTTCATATTTGAAGAACACCGTTTTTTAGAAATTGCCAAAGCCAAATGTGCTTAACAGTCTGATGCAGCGCACTGTTGGATATTGCATTTATGTAATTCAAGGTATCGAGGCTCGCAAACTAATGCCTGCAGTCTAGTATAAAAACATCACAGCTCGTGTGCATCTTTACAACCATGAATGTATTGGATGCCAAATTGTGTTTGACGGTCTGATGGTTTATTGTGGAATAACCATCCAACCACATCAATGATAAGGTTTAATGAATCTACTAACACAACTTAAAGCACATCTTATCAGGTCATTTGGAGGAATAAATTCATTGATTTAAATTTCTCAATTTAATGCGATTTTCCATCGGGTAAACCGGAATGAGCAAAGTTACCGAAATCACAGAAGTTTCCAGTTATTTAAACTAGAGAGCGGAAATGTTTTTGAGACTGTCCATCGTAGATATGATAAATCTTACAAGTAATAGATTTTTCGATCTCTTTGCTGCACAAAATTTTTAGCTCTAACAATTCTTGTTTTTTCGAAAGAAATCTATGATTTGCATCCATTTTCGCTTGAATGTTTCGCTTTAACAATTTCTTCGTGGCGTTCTTTCTTGCTGCATGCTAGACTTTCTTAGAAATCCTGGATTTCAGTTCTCGAACCTTATTAGACCGCTTCTTAACAAAACTTTGAAGGCCTATTGCACTAATCAATAAGTGAAATATGTGAATAAAATGCAGAATTGAAGAAACTTTGAAATAAAATGCATGTTACGAAAACACTGTGAGAAAAAAGGATTTCTTTGTCTGTGTTCAACCACGAAAAGGCCAGTTGATATGTTGTTAGCCTTACACCGGCGTGGGGGAGGGGGGGGGTTCTTTAGCGGACTTACACAAATTTCCATCCGGTCAGCTCCAGGTACCTTTACATTTATCAGTTTTCCAGCAACTTTTGGCCTCTATTTTTGGACAACTTGGGGCTGTTTTTCGGGACGAGTACACTTTAGCGAGCGGCGATCACAGGGAAGCTCGTACAAATAATCGCTTATGAGCATCGAATCAATGGTGATTCTTTCGAGCAACCAAGGACTTTGTCAGGGTTTTTCTTTGTATTATAACTGTTGTTTATTTCTTTCACAATTTGTCTCTAACGGCCCAAAATCCTTGTTGCCTATCGGTTGGCATCTAACTTCATCAGATGAACTTCATCAAAAAAAAGATAAAAAATTCAAACCATGTGACGTTACTGCGCAGGGGCGCCAACTCAACAGCACTCTAGTCGATAACTTGAAAACGAAAACTTTTGCTCGAGAAGCTTAAAGCCATAACACTCAAGTATTAAGATTTTATCGATGCAATAATCCTTGGATTATAGCATGATTATAGAAAGTTCAGATAAGGAAGTTTGCCATGTCTTTTTCATTTACCTCGAGAGTAAGGCCATACTGGCCACCTTTTTCATCCACTTCTTAAATAAGGCCTAACTGATTGATACCGACAACGCAATGAAGACTATAATTATAACAATAATTACCATTTATTTGAGTAGTTTAGCATATGTTAGGCCTGGTATTGTTAACTCTCGTAAAGCAATCAAAATAATGTAGAATGAACATGAATGCAATTTGAGACGATCCGAAGCAGTATCATTAAAATTTACAGCTGCAAGTCATTGCATTCAATCATAACATAATAATCGTTCAGGAGGCTTTCCGAAAATTGCAAACTAACCTTACAATCGCGGTTCTTGTTTTCACAATATTTAGTGGTGTTCCAATTAAAGCACAATCCACAAAGCTAGCAAATTGAATGTTTTGTACGTTAAGAACAAACAAACACGTTATGGTAAAAGCCTGTAAATGACGTTCTTAAATAGAACAGCGCGTTCGAATTTCAATGTCTTTTTCGTGATAAAAAAGTACAAATTGTTTTTATCTACGTATGTTAAATTGTTTACATTGTATTGTACAAGTTGCAAAGTAGCGATCTTCAAAAAAGCACATCTTCTATTTGAAGTTTATATGGGGTTTTAAATTTATTATTTGAAATTATTTGATTGTTGCTTTTGTGTTCCTGCTTTAACGTGGGACAATTTGGCCTAATTACCATCAACAACAATTATTTACTTCTTAGGGGGGAAGGTTAATCCTTTCCATATCTGGACATCCTTGCTATTCAAATTTTGTCAAAATGCTTCGCTCTTTCGAAAAATTTTTTTGTATTGACTATGATTCAATGTAGTTTAGTTTGGAAATAAGGTAGCTACCCTACCTCGTATGAAGTGGTGCTGGTACTAAATGTGGAGATGATGATATTGTGCAGTTTGCTTTAACAAGTACTTAGATGGTTAAATTATCTTGTTTCTCAGGCTACCAAAGTGATAGATTATAATTCAAATTACAAAAACGAAGTATTCAACCAGTGGTATGAAACTGAAAACAAATGAAGGTCTCGAAAATTTGAAAGAAAAGGCGAGGGACACAAGGAAATGAAGAGAACTGAATGATGAGGTTTACGGCACTGCAATAGCCGAGAAGATCATAACAGGTTGGGTTTTCAATGTGCGATAGCTTTTGTATGAATGGAGTCGTCTCCATGTTGAAAAAATTCGATAAATCTGCATTGATATGCTAATTTAGCTGTTTACATGTTGCATCGTTAATTGGAAAAAGAAACAAGCGTGCATGGAGCCAGAAAGTTCTGTATTTTATGGCCCATAATTTAGAATATAACCTTACGATGGTAATAGCTTACTCCTTATAAATTAAGCCATAGCACACCAGCAGAAAAATCACTTTTTAAGTTGTCATTCTTTGCCTTATTTGAAACACAAGTTCCATGTGGCAAATGGGTAAAGAGTTTGCTCGTTATCACTATACTCTGGCAGCAACAGTTTCCGCCTTAAGTAGGGGAAGCATGGGAAATGGCACCTCCTGCTCCCAGAGAAAAGGCCTAATTCTTTTTTGCTATTGTTTTGCCATTATTTTTCACCGTCCCTGTAATGCAGCAGGGGTCCTTGGCAATGGCCTAGAGCATTCAGGTACACCTCTTCTTCACTTTGATTCGATACATTTAATTGAACCTTAATCAACTTACAGAATGTAGTCTTAATCAACTTACAGAATAGCTGCCCATAACAGTGTGTGATCTGGCTCGCAAAACACTTTTTCGCATGCTTTCCTCATCGCAACAGGAAATGGCGTGCACATTGTGCATATCAGATTCATTTTGCGACTTTCTCTTGCCTTCAGCATTCTCAAGCCTGAAATGGAGAAAATTTGGCTATAATTACACATATAGGCTTCTTAAAAACTTACTGTGGAGTAAAAGCCTTTCTCATTATGTAGCTGGCGAAATAGTTTCTCTAGCAACCATGTTTGATAATTAGAAATTCTCAAATTTTGCCAGCAATTGAATGGATCCCAGAAAAATTACCGTTCCTTGGGGCTGAAATATTGTGATCACTACAATGCAAACCTGGACACATGTATCTTGAACCAACTTCGATATGGTCCATAGCCTCGGTGGGGTCCATAGCCTCCATAAGGTCGGGGCATGAAAAACAGTACCGGGAAGATATGACGGTTGTGTGACTGGCAACCACAAGGAAATACGCTAAAAAAGACCAGTTAAGGTGTTTGAACGCTGTCAGTGCAGCCAATCAAGGTTCCAAGACTGGCACAAATATACTGAAAACATTGTAATTTACGGCGCCAATCCCAGATAAACCAGTTTGTTATTGAGGAAGACAATAAATTGGGAGCTTTAGTTATTAGGAAAGCTTGAACACACTTTTTTCCACTCCATGGAACTTATAAGTGGAAAACATAAGCCATAACCTATAGTGTGGCCGTAGTCTGAAGTACCGATTAGATTAGATAATCAACCCCTTGACAGCCAACCACCGAAAAATTGTCAATCTCACCAATATTTTCGATTTGAATTTTGTTCACAATAATGCTAAGCTATTGAAATGGGCCTACTCGTAACACATCTACTTACTTTCTTCGCACTTGCGGGTACGATTGAGCAAGGTAGTCCCACATCAGCGTTGCATTACGAAATTTAACAATATTACTAACGTATGATTTCTCTTCTCCTAAAGTAGATGTTCGTTTTTTAATTGATCGACGGCCTGACATCTTCCGCGATCTATCTGGCAACTTCCGTTCCTGCCTGGAGTTCCTACTACCTGTATTCTCTTGCATGTCTAGGCCGTGCCGAAAAAGCGGTGATTTTGTGGAGTATTTCTTTGTATTTCAAATCTTGACAGGTTATGTGATCGTCACATGAGCACTGGATCTTCTCTTGGATGGGGAAAAGGTTTCTCTGAAATTCGATTTCAGCTTTAGTGTTGGAATACGTCTTCTTTGAACTGCATATTAATCCCGATCAACACGTTGTAGTTATCCACCAGAAGTTTCAAATGATTATATTCATCAATTCTCGACTCCAAACAGCATTCAAATCTTCCTTAAGGCTTCGATTGATAGTTTGGAATTTATTATTTTATGTTTCTGGCCTTGTTTGTTTCAGAATGGTCGGCTTTGCAGGTAATTGCACAGAGTAGCATCATCTATTTCATTCTGTTGCAACAAAGCGCAGCTTTCTGCAAATATTCCTAATCTTTTAGTCACATAAACTGGAATAATGCTTAGTTAGATTTCGATTTCTTCAAATTTCAATGCTGGCTTTTCTGATGTCCGTATTCCAAACATCAAATATTTTCAAGGCTTTTTTCTCCTCAAATTAATCTTGTCAATTGAGAGGATTAAGTTTGAAGCGCACATAGAATAGGTCGAAACGGTACATAAACATATCTAGTATACGTCAAATATAAACATTATGCAAATGCAAATGCATGCAGATGCCGTTTTAAAGTATTTTTTAATTCCTAGCACAGCCTTTAGTTTCCATGTCATAGTTGCCTAGCTACCGCAGTTTCTCAGGAGGATGGATAGAAAACTAGAGTGCTCGAGAGGAAAGGATAATGAAAGTAAGACTTTCTCACTTTTGCTTCAATTTTATCCCCAATTCATTGTCATTATCATATCATTCGTCTCTCCTTTTCATTTGGTACAACATTATTATTCAATAAGTTGAAAAAAGCTTAACTGATAGTGGTTACTGAGATAATGAAATAAGAGATTCAAGATCCCCTCAAAGTATAAAAGATTGGATAATGCCAAGAAACGAATGAAAATTATTAACAAGATGTGGATCCAAAATAACGTGAGAAAAGGGCGTGCGTGATTGGTTACTGGACTTGGCCAATCGGTTGCCATTACCCTTTTAGATGAAACCTCGGAAAAGACAGGACCTTCAGATTTTCGGAAAACCAAAACTACCAAAAAGCCAACCAATAACAACAGTATCAAACTAAACAAAATAGAAGCAAATAGTACAAAACCAATTCTAAACAGAACAAAACAATACCAAACAACAACAAACAATTTTGAATAGTACCAAACTATACCAAACTGTAACAAACAGTACAAAACAGAACAAAACAGTAAAAAACAGTACAAAACTGTACAAAACAAAACTAAACAGTACCAAAAAGTTATTCAATTGTGATTTGCTTCCCGTCTCTTTCCTTTTCAAACGACATATATTTCTTCAATATACTCTTTCTTCCTCATTTACTTAAGAGTCTTTTCTCGTCTTATACAGTGGCAGTGGTGAAGCTAACACCAGGCAGTGGATGGTAATCCACCTTTCTTTGATGAAGGCTGTGCATCATCCTCCTTTTCCCATTAATACATTTTTTGGTGAAATGAAGGTCAAAAGTTCCCCATGTTGTTTAATAAGAAAAAGAAGGTAAACGAAACTGAATAACGCGGCTTCGAAATTCGCTTTTTGATTGCTTAAGTTCATTCAAGTGTCTTTGTGCTTGTGATGAGTTGAAAGAAAAAGTGGAAAGTAATCTTTATAGGGTCTTAATCTGAAAAATTTGCCAGAAATATGTGCAACAAGTATAGATTTAACAACATTCAAGAAAGATTTTGCCGCTAAACGAAAAATGATAATGCCTAGAATTGTGCATCCATAACCTTGCACAATCTACCCAATCACAAGATTGAAGAAACGTGCGCTTTTTGTTGTTGAGAAGAAACTTGCATTGCTGGTAGGCACGATGGAATAACAGTCAAATATAAACTTTCATAACATAATTTTCCATTAAGGAAGTTTGAATCAAATCATGGCCTTGCACCCATGTTTCGGTTTTGATTATGGTCCAAAAACGTCTTTCTGCAAATATCTGCCCACTTCTTTAAGATCAGTGGCAGGCCACTTGGGGGGGGGGGCAAGGGGGGGGGGCGGTGGCCCCCAATATTTTGAAAGACAATAGTCTATGTTCTAAAACAATAGAAATGTTTGATGTCATCTTTTCAAAATAAAAGGCTTGCTCCCTCCAATATTTGGCAAAGTGTCCGCAACTGGTTAAGATTCTATCCTAATAAGTTCAGATAAGACAGGGCCTCCCACGATTGGAACCAGGGTGTACCATGCTCCAACTCTTATTATGCATAACTTAAAACACCGTCTTAAGCATCTGCTAAAATGGTCGGTTTGATTGCATAAGGCTCAGCACATACGCATCTTCATGAAACGAAACTTTTAACATTAGTTTTGAAAATCAGCCAACCACCCTTTGCCATTTTGTCGGGAGGACTTCAAAATATAGTGGTTTGCAAAATCTTGTGGCCACTGTGGTAGGTCAAACTGCATAGTATTACAGCGGCGCAGCCAATGGCATTTTTTGAACAAACAGAGCGCACCTGGGTGCATCAGACTATTCAGATTGCGCATTGCAGCTGCAGTAAGTTATATGAAACGAAAACAGGGACTAGTTTGCACACGAAGATCTTTTAATCTTGTGAGTGATGGAGGTAGTTTGAATTGATTAGAAGCAAAGAATAGCATGATGACAATAGTGTTAACCTTTTTGGAGCACATAAAGTGCACCTATGGGGGTACCTGGGCCATTGGCCTGGGCCTACAGCTGAATTTCGCTCATTTGGTTTGCAGGACGTCTCATCAAAAAATACCAGACGCTAAAGTCTGGATTATCAGCAAGCGTGACCTTCAAAATAACTCGCAATAATTCTGAAATGAGCCTCTTTTAAAAGAAGTTTACTAGTTATCTCCAAATGCATAAACTCAAGTAGTTTGACAACCGGTTAAAATTGTTGAAAACTCACCCAGGATTGTACATTTTGTTCCTAGATTTCTCTCCCAACCACTTCAACAGACGGTTCAAAATAACTGCCCAGCATGTCTAAAGATAGACCTCAAATTCGATATGACAGTTGGCAGCGGAACTCAGATTTACCTATGCCTCATCAATATCTAATTATTGTTCATGATATGCATAAATAAATGGGCTTACCGTAGACCGAGCAGATTATCATCGGAAAATCGCTGAGAAATCTTGCCTAAATCGATACTGTGGACAAGTGCATCTCTGTCAACGAGAGCGGAGTAGGCTCTCAAGCGTCTCGCTCTAAGAAGCCGAGGTGAAGGAGATCCGATTACTCGTGTGCGAGAAAGGTTTCTATTTTTTGTTGCAGGAGAAGGTGTGCTGATAACAACGTACGATTCCAAACATGCATCGACTTGCGAGGTCGTGTCTTCTATAAACGACATTTTGTTATTTATCCTTCTTCAATCGTAGATTCAGTCCATTGCACATTATCACGTGAATCCTCTAATTATAGTCCTCTTGTTCGAAAGTAATATGTTTACTTCTTATTTGTTCATTGCTAAAACCCTGATTAAGCTTTATTTGTGCTGCATCGCGAGCGCCTTGAAATCCGGCTCTTTACTTTGTCACTCATCAGTGTCAAAGGGCATTGACTATTATATTGTTTGACTGATAACTAATTTCATCACGTCTTTCCAATGCTTGTTTAATAGTTCAAACAGCAGGTCATCTATTGTAACAGCAACCAGATAAAGCTTTGTTTGTGTGTTGTATTTTCCTTTTTTCCATTAAACCTTTATGAGGATTGCATATCCAGCTAAGAGTCGAATTTCTTTTTGATCTCATGAGCACGAAGCTCACAGTCCACTTTGCTTCAAACAGAGCTGCCCATCTACATGATTGTAAGCCTGAACTACATGTTATGTTCTTCAATTGGTTCTTCCGTTTTGGCAAATGCAGTGATAACATAACAATAATAATACTGATAATCATCAAATAATAATAATAAGATCACGACATGTCTTGAGATACACAAATTCTGAATTTCATGCAACAGCTGCGTAATGTAAGACTTGTAAATGTTGGTTGAGGCGCACCATATAGTATAGCTGGGGGAGAGGTGGGTACCCTACTTTTTTTTTATTTTTGAGTTTTTCTAAAAATTTAAAGATTTGCTGACTTAAAGACTGAATTTGTTGCAAAGTTTCTTATAACCCTATTATTCCGATCATATTATTGCCCCCAATGTATTCAATGTATTTTGATCTTCTACTTTCTACTTTTTGCGATATGATTTTCTGGCTGAATTTTTTCATTAGGGAGCGGTCTCAAAGTATCTTCGATATGAGGGCGGAAAAATTCCACGAAAAAGTCGGCGATAACTTGTTAGAACTATAAGAGAAATCAAGTGCAGTCAATGAAGAACATCCATTTCTAATTAGCTACACCCAACAGAAAATGTGTATAAAGAAATTGGCATCAAGGTGGTTGATTGGCGAAAGAGCAAAATTGGTATTTCACCATCTTTGCTGTCCAGTGGCGGATCCAGACAGAACTGGAAAAGTGAGGGCAAGCGGCCTGGTCAGTGGCATGAACATGAAATTTTTTCACGACCACGCCCTTTGAACTCTCGGAAACGCAGAAAGCGGCCCTTTAGCTAAATATAGAATAGATTTTCGTTTCGATTAGATCGCTTAATTACATGGCAAAAGCGTTAGATCTGTCGCACTCTTCCTGAGAGACCGATTTCTTTATTTTTGTATGCATATTTTTGTAGCTTGACCATTTTGACAACATCTCCTAACTTTGCTTCTAGCAATGGCAATTGCAGAACTTTTGCAATTGGTTCAACTATGCTCAGACAAACGGCAAGGTTATCGCCAAGTGAAGTTATTTCCATGTTCAGCACTTCATTGAATTCCTTCCCATGAAATTGGAAAATGGTTTTGGGTGCTTTTTCAGGCTGACCATCTATTCTTGCCGGTTTACATCTGGCACGATGCTTTCTTCCATATTCCTCGTGATTGTCACCTCCCTTCTTTTTTGTGTAGCTTATTCCAGAATCGATGAGAGCATCCATCTCGTCTTATTTTAGCTGAACAAATTTCGAGCTTTGGATTGTCGAGCCTATAATCATCAGTGCATCAACAATTTTAAGATCATGAGCTTGTAATGCTTCTGTCATTTGATCGATTCTGCCGTTGCTGTCCATCTTGTCCTGGACATCACGGATACGTAACATCACGAACCATAAATAGAAGTAGTGCTACAACAGTATTGTTGACGTTGTGACATCATAAAAATGACCTTCCACTATCTTATTCTCGAACTTATCATATTTCTGACAAAGTATGCTTGAATGCTTGCTGATGCCACTTCGAAGCAAAAATGTTTCTAGATTTACCGACAAAAACCGATATCTAAAAAATTTACCCCCCGCACCCCCCCCCATAGCGATGCCCCTGCTCAGGAACCAACTTTTGGAAAAGGGGGGGTCAGGACCCCCAATTCCTCCCATTGTCCCGCCACTGTTGCTGTTGTGTCCTAGAGTTCATTTCAAATGCAGCCGCTTTTAATGTCCTCTATAAAAACTTGCCCATTCGAGATTACGACGTTGCCGGTGTGAAATATCTGTAAATAAAATACCTAGCCACGGCCCTGCCAGCGTTAGGATCATAAGCGTGCAACTTTGTACATTTCAATCAATTAGCGTGATAGCGAAGGTGGTCAATAAAGCATCAAACAGTAGTCAGATTAGCTGAACTAATACAAAGAAGAAAAAGTGGTGAAGCAACTGCTGATTCTCTTATCAGCTATTAGCTGCAGCGAGTGGAGATCCATGGACACTTTGAATCAACAAATCATGCTAGCTAGAGTTTCAATGCAGTCTCGCATTCATCGTATGCTATATGAATGTCTTGTATCGAAATGCTGTCCTCCAAGAAGGGATACTGTGTAAAGACAAGTATACCTTTTTGACTATGCATTCATGTATTACTCGGAATCATGAATTGAAAATATCATGATCTTGATGATCTTGATGATCATACTAATAATAGCAATGATAATCAAACAATTTACAGTAGGCTAGTATGAAATAGATATATACATAAAATCTATCTACAGG